>BLKM01002298.1:1339061-1551152 GCA_013340265.1 Coptotermes formosanus
CCCCCCCCCCGTGGGGGGGGTGCCTTGGGACACCCCAACCCGAATCGGTAAAGGTCTCCCCATGACACGCCTTGCAAGCACGATGGGGGGGGGGGGGGGGAGAGGTAGAGATCTACTCATTCTTAACCTCGGCAACAGAGGGACTGTTTAAGAGCCCCAGTACCCATAGTACAGGAGGCTGGGTGGGTCCCATCTTTTGTCTGGATGGGCGTAGAGAAAATCTCTTACCCCCACCGGCGTTTGAACCCCGAATTCGTTCAGGCTGTAGCGAGTCGCTAAGCTATCCCGGCCCCCTAACCCCAATTGGGGCCCCATTTTAACTCTCCGCCCCGGACCTGCCGCTGCGGCCGACAGATGTGACTGCAGTGGCCTATGCTGAAAGTCTTTCGTTAGTCGTCCCCTACAGGCAGCTCCTACGCGTGTGTGTACTGCACGACGGGAAGCAGGCCGGTTGGCCTAGCGTTAACACATCTGTTCTGTTTTCGGTATGTGCCAGGTTCAAACCTGGGCCGGTGAATCGCAATTTTTGCCTGCTATTTCTCTGGGCTTTTATACAGTCCCTTCAGGTGAATACAGGCATAATACCTCGAATGCTGGTATGGTATACCTAGAGTGCCTTTCCCAAAATTCTTAATAACTGCTTGTAATCTTCTTACAACTGAAGAAACTCTGTGCGACATGTGCAGGTAAAATAGAAACATTAAATTAAGCTAAGAAAAGTTAACATCTGTAGTTGGTAGTGCGTCGTTACGTAATGGAATAATTACGTTTTCGTCTGCGTTCGCGTGCCAATCGTTCGGAATTACAAGGAGAAACTTTCTAGGCCCCAACACGGCGTTGTAGTTGGAACGCAGGGAATGAATTTTGCGTGAAAGTGTGACATTAACCTTTTAAAGCCTAGCGGTAACTTTACGTACCACCAGGTTTGACATTAAAAAATTCTACGTGGTGCTCACATTGCGTTTATGTGTTTTGTGTGGATCTCAGAACAAACAGCAACTTTTGCCTTATAAAACATTAAGAGACTGGTTTTTATAACCGAAGTGGAGAGTGTTTACAGCGCGATACGCACTGAGTCCTTATATAAACCAAATACGCTTCGTCTTTAAAGGGTTAATGGGTCTTTATGGACGTGATAGTGAGTATTATAAATGTAACCTCGGTCCCGCTATCTCTATACGGTAAAACATCATTACCGACTAACTTTACGCCCACTTTTCCGTCTACATCTCTCGCTTCGTCAAGCTGGAGGGCGCTTGTCCCGTTTCGGTTAGCGTGACTCACATATATGGTGGTTCCTGTGGACAGCCTTCTTTCTTGGTGGCGCACCGATCCCACTGACGTCCTACGTACCCACTGCAACCGCTCTTTTTACTCGCTTTTCCCAACTCTACATAAACACAAACTTCATATAGCAGTTGTTGACATGGCGTGATTGCAGGTTTCTGCCACGGTGTTAATGAGATATCAGCTCTTTTGGGATTTTACGCAGCGTAGAATGGTAATTTCTTACCGACGTTTTAGGACAACCTATCGGTCCCATCTTCAACGGTCAAGCACCGGGGTCTGCTTACCGTCTGCACAGCACAGTCAGTAGCCCTACTTGCAAATGGTAATTTCCTCTACGTTAAATTCGACGTACGTGAAGGATTATAAAACAGAAGTCTTTAACAAGATAGTGGTGGGGGTTTGTTTTTGTGTTGATTGTTTCTGTGATTCGATACATCCATTGCAGTGTTCCCTCTAAGCTGCGCGGATGCGCGGCCACGCAGTAACTGAAATGCTCCCGTGCACATTGAATTGTTGCTGCGCAGCTGGAATTTTCTTTTGAAAACACTGTTGGAAGCACCGCGCAGTAGTCAGGTCGTGTAAAAATTTTTTGATCGGGGCACTTGTAAAAGAAAAAAAATAGAGGTAGCTTTGGTCCAATGCCATCTTAAAGCATAACTAAACACTTCAGAATTATCCTGTATAATTTATAATGTATTTGTTATCGTGTAGCCGTGGTGGAACTTTAAAATAGAATCAGTCGTATATTCGTAAGCTGTTTTATGAAAACGTACAAATACGGTCACTGAAATAACCTTAACGAATATCCAGTGCTGCATTCTTCTACTTTATATTTTAAGATAAATCATCTGTATTCTTACTTCGCTGCGCTGATATTCACAGCCTATTTTTTTTAACACGAAGTTGTGGGGAGAACATAGAATGGAAGTGGTAACGTGCACCTAAATTACATGCATAAAGGCATGTTTCAAATGCTTTTGATTGATTACCGTTTTATACACACAGTTTTATAAGTGCCCCGTTTCTTCTGTGTTCCAGAAGGTGGCCCCAGTAATGTAGCCCAGAATGACCTCTGCATTGGAACAGCATTATGGAACATCGCTCAAATACAACAGTAACTTGGTAGACGTGACAATAGAGGAACAAACTGCAAACTACAACTGTCTGGTGAACATGGCGCCTTCTAGGGAGTCTGTCGCCTTTACCAGCACAAAGGGTCTCTTGAACGGTCCAGGGCAGAATAATTGCTTCCTCAACAGCGCTGTACAAGTAAGCCAGCACTTTCTTTGTTTAGACGTCCACGTTGGCGTCATCGGCCTTACAGCACTCGAATGGCATATCTGCTGTTGCGAGACCATAATTCACCAAATATGAAAAGGCTAAGCCCACTACAGTTTGAGTGCACAGTGTTACTGCATGATTCTTTTCCATTATGCACACTTATTTGGCTTCAACGTTTTAAAGCCTAGCGGTTATTTTACGTACCACCAGGTTTAACATTAAAAAATTCTACGTGGTGCCCACATTGCGTTTATGTGTTTTGTACGGATCTCAGAACAAACAGCAACTTTTGCCTTATAAAACATTAAGAGACTGGTTTTTATAACCGAAGTGGAGAGTGTTTACAGCGAGGTACGCACTGAGTCCTTATATAAAACAGACACCCTCTGTCTTTAAAGGGTTAATGTTTACATATCGCAGTTGGTGTTGGATGTAATCGTTGGAGAAGATACTGTGCTACATAATCGTGCTTTCTAACACTGAGAGTCCTTTTGAAGTGGGTAGTCACTCACCTAGTTAAGAAACCCTACCTTCTTTACCGTGCTCACAGTTGCTCGCCTAAGCCATTTGACTCGTTTCTGCATCGCTTAACATTTTAAAGCCTAGCGGTAACTTTACGTACCACCAGGTTCAACATTCAGTAATTCTCCGTAGTGCTCAAATCGCGTTTATGTGTTCTGTACATATCTCGGGACAAACTGCAACTTTTGCTGTAAACATCAGCAACTCATTCGTTGTTTATAACCGAGGTTGAAAGTGTTTACTGCGCCGGTACGAACAGAGTCTTTATATAAAGCAGATTACTTTTCGTCTTTAAAGGGTTAATATTCTCATAAGATACGTTGTAACACCCTTCCGCCGCGTGAAATCGACAGGGTCCGTTGTGTCCTGTAGTTGATGACCTAACCAATTCACCAGTGGAACTAGGAATTTGAGTTCTAAAAGGTTTTGACGACGGTGTATAATATTGTGTGGTGATGGGTTTATGGACTTTATCCATCGTCCAAAGAGTGAAATATTAAAAATTAAAAAATTAAAATCGCAACGTTTCGGAAGCTGGCTCTGCTTCCGTCCTCAGGTAAATGGAGGGGGAGAAGGGAAGAACACCTACTCTGTCTAAGGGGCCCAACAGAGTAGGTGTTCTTCTCTTCTCCCCCTTCATTCAGCTGAGGACGGAAGCAGAGCCAGCTTCCGAAACGTTGTGATTTTAATTTTTTAGTTTTTAATATTTTAATATTTTACTCTTCGGATGATGGATAAAGTCCATAAACCCATCGCCACAGAATAGGAATGTGAGATTTTGTATGGACATATGTCATAAACTACAGTTACGTGTTTTGAAAAGGAGTTCGCCATATTTTAACAATTATAAACATGGCGACGGCGCGAGATTTAGAGACAATATTTTACCGGTTAAAAGGCAGTTTCTGTAAATAATTCCCACTAATAGCTACATATGTACGTGTGGAAATTATGCAGATCTGTGGATCACTTACACACTTTTGTAGGTAAAAAAAGGTAAAGCAGTCCCATTACAGGCCTGGACAGGCCCCTAGGGTTCCAGGAAGTCGAGGCTCCCAGATTTCTAGACAGTCGGCACTTGAAGGTGGTAAGGTTGTCAGCCATACGCACCGGCCGCGTTTACCCCCCAGGAAATATTCCTGGTACTCATTTCTGTTAGAGGCTCAGTCGACCCGAGGGCCATAGTGCGACCGACAGGATTATGCCAATTAAAAAAAATCCACTGACACCATCGGGAATTGAACCCGCGACCTTCTGGTTTGTAGCGTAGTGCCTCAACCAACTGCACCACCGCGGCCTGCCACACTTTTGTAAGTACTGTATCATAGTTCCTGCTGACTTTAGCGAAATGTAGGCATGACAGGGTTTTCCCAGAATATTTGTATAGGAATTCTGGGTAAGCGACGGGCCGGACGACCGAGGAAGGGAAAAAGACTTCTCAGGCGGAGAAGAGAGAAGGATCTTACGCTGTCGGAAACCAAACCGTAATTCCCCGATTGGCCATCCCTTAGTCTAGTCACTGTCCACGTCTGCGTTCTTTTGGGATATTACGTAGCGTCGAATGGTAATCCTTTACCGACGTTTCGGGACAACGTATCAGACCCATCTTCACGGGTCAAGAAGTCCAAGAAGAGTAGAAAGCCGGCAAGAAAAAGACGCGGTTTATGTAGGAAGAGGCGTGGGCGGGGGCAGCGAAGTGAGTGGGAGACAGCCAATAGGGATGAACTTGCGTGGAAGAGGGGACCGATACGTTGTCCCGAAACGTCGGTAAAGGATTACCATGCGACGCTGAGTAGTATCCCAGAAGAACGCAAATCTCATCAGCATCGCGGCGGAAGCCTCGGGTTACGGATAGTCACTGTCAAAACTACATTTGCCCTTTCAGGCGCTTTCTCAACGGTATTAAAACGAGTCCGGCCGTCATATGTGTGCACACAGACCTATGGGAACTTGAGAACTGTTTAATAGGTCTGAATGAAATTTGATAACGGACAGTTTTACCAGCAATTGTTGAGCTGTTTTGGGAGCGTTGACATCCGTATTTGCGCATGCGTAGTTCCTAACACGCTTAAAACCCATGCAGACGTTATAAAAATAAAATTAGCTTTTGTGTCGTTTACATTTCCTGTGCCAGAAGTGTAAGTGTGGTGTTCCAGATGGTTTGTTTTCTTATATCTCAGCAGCATCGCTACAGTAGAGCGTCATAAGAACCACACCAATTTTAACTCTGTTGCTAGGATTTGTAGTGAAGCGACCGCTCAATAATAATTACGTTATCCTCAGATTGGCTAAATTATTTACGTTTTTAATTTTGTCCCTCTGTTTCAATTCGCTTGTCTAAAACGATTGTAGTCGTTTCTAAAAATCTGTTACTTTAATTTAGTGTTTCGATCTGCGCCTATCTAGGTGTCCTATACGGCGACCGTAGTGGCCTGCGGTCTGCATTTTGTGTACTAATTTAAACAGAAGCTTATTGAATTTAAAATCTGACCCAAAACTGGCGTTTTAGTCGCTGTGGATACAAAATTTATTGATCGCATCTATCTCGTATGTAAGTATCTTAGTGTTACTGAACGCGTGTAAACAGATGCTAGCAATACGTGGACGAGTGCTGACTTAGAAGAAAACACATTAACAACCGGCAGGAATAAAAGAAATACAAAAAGTTACTTCTGCTTCTTCTTCCTGCTTTGTGTGCCCGCAGGATATCTCTCTCAAGATGCAAATGGCGGGAGATGTCACGGTTGGCTTCTCCGTTCTGTTGCCTACGGCAGATTCAGGGTTGCACACATGGGCCTTGAACGTTTGCTATTAGTGTGATTTGGATTCCATTCAAGTACCACTTTTCGCATACCATTGTATACCAAGGAGTATGCGACGGTGGTCATTTAAACAACTCCCATATTAACTGCACGCTCTGGTACTTCGTTCCGATAGAATTTGGTACGCGTGTAACTTACATATAGGCCTACACCGGGTGGTGCAGGTGTTCTAAGTAGTAACAGGTTGGGAAATGTGTAACAGTTCTTGTGCTTTTTCTGTATAATTGTTTCTAGATTTTCATTTCGTGTTCTCTTCTGATGATTTCTAGCAAAACCTTGATAAAGGATTTCTAGCAAAACCCTGATAAGGGAGACTCTTTTAAATGTATGTCGGTACGTTGGCAAGCCTGCGGAGCGCCTACTAAAGTCGCTGTGTCCGTCCGTCTGCACGCATATACGAAATATAAGAAAGTAAACGAAAGTACGACAAAACCTACAATTGAAATACAAGAAAGATACAAAGTCATTAAAAATATAAGAAAATTCTATTGTTCTTTTTCTAGTGTCTTTGGTTTGTTTAGTTGTGACAGTGAAGTGAGACTGAGTCATTTAGCGCTGCGACCTCAAGTGGGAATATATTGCCTGCCCCTCATTATAGATGAGTATGCAGCATGGATGTAACGATAACTGGCAGAAAGAGTCATGCGTTGGGAGGCTATTCTATCCCATTGCCACTATTTCCAACACAAGATTCCACAAATACTAATCCATGACTTAAGTCTGACCTCCATAGTGAGAAGCCAGTGACTAACAGCCTGCGCTCAGGAACGGAGTTTCTCGTTGACCCATTTCACATCTTGAAGGTCCTGCTAAATGTGGGAAGAAAGTACTGTCACTGGATTTCTTCGGAATCGCATTATGTCGGGGGCCTAGTTCGTGACAGCTGAAGAAGGTCTTGAAACACACACACCTAGAATAACAGAACTACACACCTAGAATACCAGAGCTACGACTTAAAAGTTTTATGATATTATTTGAAAGCCGGAGTCGCTTCTTATATACAGGATGTTTCAAAAATCGCTTTACAACTTGGACATGTTCGAACAGTTCCTCTTTCCACAATTTGGCGAAGACGACCACGAAGGACGCATGCATTTCCAGCAAGACGGTGCACCCCCTCATTACCATAGAGACATCCGCAAGTGCCTTAACACCCGTTTCCCAGGTGAGTGGATTGGTCGAGCAGCGCCGATAACATGGCCACGTTTCCCCCCCCCCCCCCATCATACTCCGCTGGATTTTTTCTTGGTGGGGGTTTTGTCAAAGATCGAGTGTACGTGCTACCCCTACCTGCAAATGTCGTGAAGCTCCGAATTCGAATTACCGCCGCAGTTGCAGAAGTGACGCCAGAGATGCTGCGTCGCGTGTGGGAAGAAACTGAATACAGATCGGGCGTCTGCCGCATCACAAATGGAAGTCATATCGAACCATAACTGTCCAAGGTAAAACTTGATATGTTTGCCTACCTTCTTACATTTCAAAATATTGTGTACGTCCTCTATATAAATTTATATATGCTTTCCAAGTTGTAAAGCGACTTTTGAAACACCTTGTATTGTTATGGTTGCCCTTCGTGGGCTCGACGTGTTTCCCACCCTTTTTCTGTATGAGGGCCCCTTCTTAGCTTTATAAAGTTTCGCGGATCCTCACATGCTCATAGTTTTATGTTTTAAGCTCCAGTAATTGACAGCATACATGGCAGAAAACAATTACGAAGTCGGCAACACCTGCCAGTGAGTTCTTAACGTTAGTCGTCGCAAAAATAACGCGAGTAGAAACGAAGCGTTGACTGAAGGGCCGACAGTTGCTGCGAAGCTGCATAAATTCGGCGGGCGCCTGGAAAAGCACTGTGTCCTCCCTGAGGTGCACGACCTACAGCCTTGAAGCCACTGTTGCAAATAATTATTTAACATATTTAGCTAGTACACATGCATATACGCGTGTATGCATTTTTAATTTTAGGCGTGCCACATGGTTGTTCGGTGAGAAGGGCTATGTGGAGGTGCAGGACACACTTTCATGTCGATGCTGTGTCTATGAACTTGTAGCACACCGGGTGTGTGGTCCTGTGTGTGTTTGTGTGTATGTGTTAAAGTTTGCAACGTTCACAGAGCGTTGTGAATGTAAAAATACCACACCATGAAGCATAGGCGCACACAGAATTTTTCTTTTGGGGTGAGGGGGGGTTGCTGACCTTGGGGATATATGTAATTTGTCTGGTTTTAAAAACTATGTTTTGAAAATCCTGTCAAAGTCTCCGGGTCGACATCTAGTTAGGTTACAGGGAAAATTAAAACTAACTGAAAAATAAAATAATCTACATAACCTACGTAAGTTTTTATTATATTTTTCAATATTCCAATGTGCTAGTTATCAGATAATTTCAGTGGCAGATTTAGGCTGACGTGTAAATCACGTAAAACCCTTGATAACATCGTGTCCAGAAGATCCCTATTTTTTAAATTTCGCTTAGGGGGGTTGCAGCCCGGTAACCCACCCCTCCCCCTGTGTGCGCCAATGCCATGAAGGCCCTGTACAAGATGTATAGGCAGTGTCTCATAAAGTCTTATTCACGGTACTAGATGGACGTGAATGGTCAGCATCGCGGTCAGCCCGCATTTACACTTGGAAACACGTCCTCGATGTCTGTTAAGTCGGAAGCTGGGTGGGGTTAAGGCCGTTCTGTATGTGAAAATTATACTAGGATAACGATTGTTCTAAAACAGCTGCAAATAACGTGAAGGTTTTCAGGTTGGGATGGAGAGACAAACGGATATTTACGTCTGCAGAACCACGGAACAGCAAGGAGAATCGTTTTCTGTGCAAGGGACGAGATTTCTTCTTCTTCTTCTTCTTCTTCTTCTTCTTCTTCATCATCATCATCATCTTCTTCTTCTTCTTCTTTATCATCCTCACCATCATCATCAGCATTATCTTCATCATCATCATCATCATCATCGTCTTCATCATCATCACCTTCTTCTTCTTCATCATCATCATCTTCTTCTTCATAATCATCTTCATCGTCATCATCATCATCATCATCATCTTATTCTTCATCATCATCATCATCATCATCATCTTCTTCTTCTTCTTCATCATCTTCTTCTGCTTCATCATCATCATCATCATCTTCTTCTTCTTCTTCTTCTTCTTCTTCTTCTACTACTTCTTCAACTCCTCCTTCTGTCCTTGTGTTCCTGTGTGGAACACAGGGCCTTCGTGAAACTCTTCCTTTTGATTGTATCCAAGGCTAGTCCTTTTGCCTCTTTCCAGCTTGTTCCAAGCTCCTGCAGTTTCCTTTCTGCTGTTGGGGACACAAAGTGCAGCCCTGTTATTACATAAGCCTAACTTGGCTTCCCATAATCATACATTGTATATTCAGCGGGTTGCTTGTCAGCCCCAGCCAGTACCCATCGATATGTGCATATTGGTTAGGTTCCAACGTCCGAAGGCCATGGCTAGAGCTACGTGCTTCGCAGAGACAGTTCGCTGGCCACGTTGATTAATTTCTAATGTCGTGTTCCGCATGTGTGGTAATTTGTATCGTTGCTTAAGCAGGTGGCAGGTGACGTTTTGAAGAAATAGAGGCTTGTTCCATCTTCATCTGTGTGTGTGTGTGTGTGTGTGTGTGTGTGTGTGTGTGTGTGTGTGTGTGTGTGTCTTTCCTACCTAAAGGTATTAGAACGATAGACAGATTCTTATAAATCTTGGTTGAAGGTCATTTTTTGAATGCCGTCCTGTGTTCATGTTTTTAAATTTATAGCAAAGTATCTGCGCTGTTCTGCAGTGTAGAGTGGTAATTCTATACCGACGTTTCGGGACAACCTATCGGTCCCATCTTCAAGGGTCAAGAAGTCCAAGAAGAAAGGCTTTTTTCTTGGACTTCTTGAACCTTGAAGATGGAAACGATAGGTTGTCCCGAAACGTCGGTACAGAATTACCACTCTACGCTGCGTAATATCCCAGAAGAGCGCAGATATCATGTACATCGCGGCGGAAGCTTGAAATATCTTATAGCAAAGTAGATAAACTTGTTGACGTTGGGTCCATAGTAGGTTATTTAACATTCCTGTTTCATCCCGTCGACTCGGCAGTGATTTTATCCTTGGTCACTTCTAATCCTAATGAGGAAAGGTAAAGCAATCCCATTACAGGCCTGGACAGGCCCTTAGCGTTCCAGGAGGTTGAGGCTCCCAGATTTCTAGACAATCGGCACATGAAGGTGGTAAGGTTGTCAGCCCTACGCACCGGCCGCGTTTACCCCGCAGGAAATATTCCTGGTACTCATTTCTGTTAGAGGCTGAGTCGATCTCCAGGGCCATAGTGCGACCGAAAGGATTATGCCAATGAAAAATTCCAATGACACAATCGGGAATCGAACCCGCGCCCCTCCGGCTTAGTGCCTCAACCAACTGCGCCACCGCGGCCCCGTTAATGGAGTACCAGTCCATTTGAAGTCTCTACCGATGTATCAGTTGTTTAGGTCATTTACTATGCCTTAACATCTGAAAATGCAAGGTCTACAGCCCTAGGATGAATAGGTGAGAATGGCTGAAGCAATCCTGGTGGCCTGCTTCAAGGTGATACTATGTCTTTTATGTCGGATAACTGTGAGAAACTGCGTCAAACAATAGACTTACCTTGTGAACGGGTGGGTGTACATTCGAACTGAGTACGTCGTGAATGAACTTAAGATGTGTTGCTGCTGGGTTAACTTGTGGGATGTCTTTGGTAATTTATAGTGATTTATTAAGGATCGTGTTTGACAGTCTCAAAACGTGCTCATAACCTCTCAGGTACTGAATGTTGACACCAGTGCGTATGGATCACTCTTTAAAGACTACGTGAAAGTGGAGATCCTCCCTTGAAGGTGGGGCCGATAGGTTGTTCCGATACGTCGGTAACTAAGTACAGTCAACGCTGCGTAAAATCCCAGAACAGCGGAGATCTTATGTACATCGCGACCGACGCCTGAAATCACGCATATGTGCAAGTCTCTTTTTATCCAGTGCTGCCCGATTTCCGAAACGGCATTATTTTTTTGGGAGGTTCCCAGGTTTCGCCCCTTTGTCCTTTTGGTATGAATGTGGAAGAGTAGTGCAATGATACTGATAGGGGAAAACCGAAGGACTCTGAGAAAAACCTATCCCAGTGCCACTTTGTCCACCACAAAACTCACAAGGGCTGACCTGGTATTTGAAACCCTGGTCTTCGCGGTGAGAGGCCAGCGACCAATCGCATCAGCCATGGTGCGGCCTAAAGACGAAATAACATTTATTTTGTACCGCGCAGTAAACACTCTGTCTCGGTGATAAAAAGTCAGTCAGTCAGTGCTCTATAGGAAAGTAATTGCAGTTTGTTTTGATATCCATACAAAACACGTAAAAACACTGTGTAGGCAGAACGTAGAATTTTGTAATGTTAAACCTGGTGGTACAAAAAGTAACCACCAGGCTTTAAAGGGTGTACCCTACCCACTCACTGATGAACCGGCAATTTTCCAGCTAGCTGAATTCAAACGACAAACGAACCAACTACAAATTTAACTGCCGATAGTTGTTAGCCTGTTGAAAAAATGCCATGTTATAAGAAAATTCGAAGTTTCGGCGCCGACTTCACCAATTCCCGCCATTGTTTATTGTCGTAAGCGCATTTTCCTCACAGAAGACTTGTAGCAACGGAAAGAAACTTTCCAAACAGTGAACAGATTCAATTTTATGAGAAGATTATGGGCAATACATTCTCTACCACGAGACCGTGTTGTAGGAAATAGATTCACTTCCGATTTTGTCAGAAAAGTTTGTTCCCCACACCTTAAAAGTGTGTAGTTTCTAATTAAGTCGAAATGTCTCCAGAAATGTAATCCGAACTGATGATGAATTGCAGGCTGTGTATCGAAAACCAAATATTACAACAACAGTAAAGGTAAGAAGACTAGAATGGGCTGGTCAGGACCGTAAAGAAAGTATTTCTGGGGAAACCAGATGGAAGAAGAAAAGCAGAAAGACCAAAATTGAGGTGGTTAGACTGTATTGAGTATGATCTGAAATTGATGGGTGTCAAGAGATGGAGGAAAAAAGAAAACGATTCCGTGTGGGCTACCATTCTGAAGGAGGCACTGGTTAAACTGCAAGGACCGTATGCAGAAGGAGAAGAAGAAGGAGGAGGAGGAGGAGAAAAAGGAGAAGGAGGAGGAGAAGGAGAAGGAGGAGGATGAGAAGAAGGAGGAGGAGAAGAAGAAGGAGAAGAAGAGGAAGAAGGAGAGGAGAAGAAGGAGAATAAGAAGGAGGATGAGGAGGAGGAGAAGAAGGAGGAGAAGGAGGAGGAGAAGAAGAAGGAGGAGGAGGAGGAGGAGGAGGAGAAGACGAAGTTTCCAGGAAGGATGCTTCGCTTCTTGTCGTCACGGACATTTCAGGGGCTAAAATCCTTGAGCTTCCTTCGGAACACCACCTCGCTTTAAAGAAATTTGCAGGCCTAATGACTTCGTACGACGAATGAAGTGCTCACTGAACAAGCTAGGGGCTAACTTGCATGTATTGTCTCTTCGTTTTTAGACTGTGTTTTTGCTGCTTTTTTGCCACGCCTCTTACAAGGTGCGGTTTGTAATTAGCCGAGAATGGAATGAAGTGCCCACCCCGCCACTCTGTATTATGTACGTGGTCCGCATATCGCCTGGAGCACGCGAATTCTTTATTACAAGTAACGCTGTGTGTACACTAGGGGTCGGGAACATGGTCTATGTGAGTTGACGATGTCACGTACAATTGTCGGCTACCACGTAACGCCAGTTTATGTACACAACGTGTGGACTGAGCCTGAATGTTTGACGTAGGTTACTCTGCATTTGTTGAACCTTAGTGTTGCGAGCGTGTCGTTATATAATTACATTTATGTTGTTTTATTCTGTATTATGACAGCTTGTAGTAGCAGTCTGCTAAGCGAGGGCCGAGGTTACGGTGCGTATAGTATACTGCCTTAACCTTTTAAAGCGTAGCGGTAATTATTTTGATGTTTAGCGGTAACTTTACATACGGCCAGGTTTAATGTTAAAAAATTCCACGTGGTGCCCACATTGCGTTTATCTGTTTTGTACGGATCTCAGAACAAACAGCAACTTTTGCCTTATAGAACATTAAGAGACTGGTTTTTATAACCGAGATGGAGAGTGTTTACAGCGCGGTACGCACTGAGTCCTTATATAAAACAGATACGCTTCGTCTTTAAAGGATTAGTCTTAGGGTTGACTACCGAGATTTGGTGTTAACCCTTTAAGGCCTGCTATTTGCTGTTGGTACCGCCAGGTTTAACACTGGAATCTCTGCATTTTCCTACGCAATTTAGTTATTTATTCCTTACGATTCTTACAGTAAGTAGCGATTATTTCCCTGTGTACTCTCCGAGGTATGAAGTGTGTATTCGTATATAGTATTTAGCCATTAGAAATGACAGATTGGGAAATAAAGGGTAATAAAAAATTTTTATGCGTCATCAATTCAAAAGAATATCAAACAGTCGTAGATGAAGGGACACATGCATTCAGAATTTAATTTTTATTTATAAGGTGACTGATTGTGAAACATTTCAGGATAATACAGTGATAATAAACACAGTCAGACACATCACAGTATATATTTATTTTGTACACTATGTCATTATATTCTAAGGTTGTGCCAATGTACTACATGTTTCGGTTCGGCCGAGCCGGAACGTGTAGTACATTGGCACAGCCTTAGAGTATAATGACGTAGTGTGCAAGATAAATATATATTGTGGTGTCTCTGACTGTGTTTATTATCACTGTATTTAGAATAACACGCCAGGATGACCCAAATTAAGATTTCAGGACAAACAATATTTTGAATTAAAATTCTGCCATCGTTTAAAGTTAATCCTTGCCATGCTGTTTGATGAAGGTTTTGTTATTATTACTATGTCACGTGACGCGACAACACAAGCATTGTTGCCCGTGGGAAGGAACAAACAGGCTGTCCAAGATAAGCCCCAGCGTGTCAGGGTATTTTCCTCTGTGGTTTGTTGATGGTCATTGCCAATGCTGGTGTCATCAGAAACTTTCCTTTTTAAACACAAAACCTAATTGTGTCTCACCTTCAGGTAAGAATGTTCTTGGCAGAATGACTTACCCGTTACGAAGGCGTCTCTTACAGTTTCCATTTCATAACATTTTTCGGAGGATTCACGCTTTGAATTTCCCACCTTCCATACGCAGTGCATTAAGTCTTCTGATATTAAAAATAGACTCTTGATCTTGCCGGTAGCGGCGTGCGCAGCGTTATTTGCCGCCACGCGAAATGGCGTGAGTGAAGAGCGATCCCAGTTGTCAGATAAAATGATGGGCCTGTATAAGGGGAAAGAAAATTGTTTTCTTCTACATCTTTTTTTTTTTTGAGCAGAATACAAGAATGCACCATGAAATCAGTCTTATTCGGCTTATTCTCATGTCCGATTCTGAAACACATTTGCTCTTTTCTTATTGAAAAGTTCACGACGTTGTGCAGACAGACTTGAAGCGAACAAGTTTAGCTGTACAGACACGGCAAGTGTTGGTGTGGGCAAGTCGTCGTTCCCGCGTTTGAACACAAAACAAAAAGCGTGTTTTACTTTATTCAAGTTCGATGTTCACTATGAATCTCACGTCACCCGCTTTGTGCTCATACAAATTCCTAACCACGTTTATTTTACCGTTTCGACGTTTTCGCGTCATCTACTTACTCTGTTCTCACTGACACTGTGTATTGCTTAGCACTCGTGATTCGTATTTCGGAGGTACCGACTTCAAATGTCGACTCGGAGGCAGTGTGAGCAGTTTGGGACTTTTCGTTGTTTCACTCAGTCCGTCCAGGCTAGTACTGGTGTGGCACTTTACACTAAATCACGACCGCTTTATTACTAATCCATTGTTCATTTACCATTCAACATTCTACCACTGTACAGTTTGAGCAGATAAATACGTCGTCAAGTAAGCCAAGAGGGAAGATAAATTGCTCGTGACATCCATCAGGACATCCCGTGACAACTGCTTTGCTCAGGGACACCATAAAGGGGACACAGCATTGCACTCGCTACTGGTTTGAGTGGCCGCACGTGTGTATTGTCGATAGAATTTATAAGCTACCCGGGCCATCTTAGTGACGGTTGGTGTAGAGGTCATGTCTTTGGAGACCGTTGCATCCCGATTTCGTTACATTCCCTGCTACAAAAAGTAACAGCATATCGGCAGATGGAATTTCTGAAGCGGGAACAATACTACCATTAAACGCGAGTCTCTGGAATTTTTGCTTTTATGTAGCTGTCTTATAACGAACAGTTGTTATTGAACTAATTTTATATAAAATGAAAGCTATGCTTGTTACGACAGCAGGATGTTGTTTATTTTTCAGTGTCATAGCAGCAGCTGATGAATTGCCGTATTATGTATAACAATTTATGTTGACTGGTGCATTCCGTTGGCTGTGTTATAAACAATAAACGTATGGTAGTTTGTGTGTGTGTGTGTGTGTATGTGTAATATACAATAGCGTTTTGTTCTGAGCTTGCGAAAATTAATGTTCTGAGAGGTTATAAACGTGTACACAGCATTCTGTAATAAACACTCAGTTGTCAAGAAATTCCTCCACGTCTTTGTGTTCAGAGGTGCAGATTTTTCGATGGCATGAAATTTATAACTTATATTTGATAAATTTTCAGGTGTCAGAAGTAATTTTTGGCAGAAATGTTGGCGAATAAGAAAGACGCCACTGCCGTACCTTTGTCAGGAAACCTTTATATAAAATTAAATATAAAATTAAATGTGAAAAATGTTAGTAAACACCATGTTGTAGTAGCGTAGCTGACGTAAACCTCATTCAGTGCCACAGACGGTGGTTACTTTCAAAGTAACGTGGACAAAGTCAGTACTTCGTTATCCAGTTGAATTATTCCCGCTCGGAAAATAACTTGTCACTGTCGTTGTCACACTGCGCACGCGAGAAGGTATTTAGGAGCCAGCCCCAAGCTTAAGGCAATTTGTATGAGCGTCCAACTGTCAGGAATCGCAGAGAATACGAAAGTTTGTTTGATATGCAGGGGAGAGTACGCAGCGCTTGGGAAAGACACCGGTCCCACGGCACAACAGCGTGCTGGTGTGCCTTGTATCGTGATGGTTGTTAACATACGGCGAAGGCGCGCACCAGTAGCGCAGTTAAATTTTGGGAAGGGTTTGTCTGAAAAAAAAAATATTCGGGCATTATTTCCAGATTTCGATTCCCAGCAGAGGCGTTGTGAGTTCTTTCTCTTCTCTGCCACAGTTGAGGACGGTTCTGGGTTAATTCCGCCCTCGTGTTTATTATTTTCAGTTCTTTTCCTAATGATAAAGCCAGTTTGAGCATATAGTTCGCCATTCACAATCATTTCGTTCTGAGTTCATTGCGTCGTGGTTGAGCACACGTGTAGCTTATTCTTTGTCTTTGGAGGAGAGAACAACACGATGCTGGTTGAATGTGAGACACATACGTGACGTCAGTTGATGCGGGCTGTGTCAGGGGACGACGCCCCGGGGCGAGGCACCCCCGCCTCCATCATCCTGGCTGATCGAATGCCGTAGACGAGTTGACATTATTCGGTCCCTTTCAGCTCCTTACTCCGTGGACAAACAGTGATGTGATTGGTTAACTACGCGCGAGGAGAATGAAGAAAGACTGTTTACGGTCACGTTTGCACTGTTAAAGGCTTGTCTCTCTAGTTCGTGGGCCTGCCAAAGGCTTAGCCTCGTGGCGGTTGGAACACGGTTGAGCATTTAGAAACACAGGGAAAATGTTCTGTAAAGCTTTCGTAGGACTGTGTACTGGATGCAATAAAATTAAGAAGACTAGAATGGCCTGATCATATAGTAAGAATGTCTGATGATAGGACCGTAAAGAAACTATTTCTGTGGAAACCAGATGGAAGAAGCAAATCATGAAAACCAAAATTACGGTGGTTGGACTGTACTGAGAATGATCTGAAATAGATGAATGTCAAAAGATGGATGACGAAAGCAGAAGACCGATCCGTATGGGATGTAATTCTAAAGGAGACACTCGTTACACTCTAAGGGCCGTATGCCAAAGGATAATAATAATAATATTATTAATAGTAATGTTCGATTATAAGAAATTTCCTAAATTACACATAAGACCACCGAGCCTAATCCTGTTGATGATACATCCCAGGATAGGTGAATATTTCCCAGCTAAAGCTGAGAAGTGAGAAATTCGGATAATTATAATATTTGGATGGTTTCTGCGCAAAATACGCACGTCCGAGATAACATGATACGCATCGCCGTAATTAGACGGTTCATTTTACCGCTTCTTTCCCGAAATATCCGGAACGACGTCTGTTGTAATGCGGCCAGCGTTTTTGTCACTAGTGTCTTTGGTTTGTTTGTTTCGTTTGTTAATATTTACAACTAAATATGCTTTTGCATAATGCATTTTTAAAAAGTTCTCCGCAATTGAGGCCTCGGTACGTAACAGCGTCACGTGATCATTTTCGCAATCAACGTTCGTAGAATAGAAAGCCCTGGGAACTCCGACGTAACGGTTCCCCAGCTCTGTGAGTAGTGTATTCAAATAAAGCATTGTGTGCGTTTGACACGGTTACGTTTGCAAAGGCCTGAAGAGAATGGTGATGGCTGCCTTCAGGAGAAACCCGCAGAAGTGAATCGTTGGTGATGGTGGCCATCTTAGTATGTGGCTTTTTGCGTTATGACGCCATGTCTTCTGGTAGAGAGTTAGCAAAGTTACCACCTGCAAGGATACAGGATAAAGTAACCCATAGCACCTTCCTTCCTTCCTTCCTTCCTTCCTTCCTTCCTTCCTTCCTTCCTTCCAAATGGCGCTACAGCCCAGGGTGGGCCTTGGCCCCCTCTACAATACGCCTCCAAGCTTCTCGGATCCATGTTCTGCCCCTCCATTTTTTTACACCCATCTTTCTCAGGTCCATGGACACATCATCCAGCCATCTCATTTTTGGTCTTCCTCTTCGTCTTGTTGCATACAGCTTTCCGTACAGCATCTTTTTTTGGGGGATTGCGGTGTCTTGCTTTCTTCCTATATGACCAAGCCATCGTATTCTTTGACATTTAATAAACCTAACCCATAGCACCACGATGTATATTTTCACTGCCGCGAAAACTTCGAACCTTATATAATCTTATGTAATCTTATATAACCTTACAATGCTCGCAGTGTGCTACGTATCCTTGAGTACAAGGGCCAGGGATGTACTTGAAGCAAAATTTCTCCCTTCAGGTCTGTCTATGAAATTTGGAACAAAACGGAATTTCGTCTTACTTTCTAGCTGTAAGGAGATATCTGTGGGATAAGGGACCGACATTCATGCCAACAAGAGGCTGACGGTTGATTTGTGTGTTTGATAACGTCCATTACAGTTTTGCTTGTTCGTTGCACGGAGTGCGTGCAGTGAATATTTAGTAGTGCATAT
The DNA here is from genome assembly GCA_013340265.1 of Coptotermes formosanus. Taxonomy (NCBI): domain Eukaryota; kingdom Metazoa; phylum Arthropoda; class Insecta; order Blattodea; family Rhinotermitidae; genus Coptotermes; species Coptotermes formosanus. The sequence continues at coordinate 1,357,463 of BLKM01002298.1, forward strand.
GTCGATGCACTTTGGTAGTGAAGGCCCATGCTAAAACCTACTGGGGGAAGAGTTTGGTTCTTATCTGCCCGGTGTATGCTCTAGGTTTTATATGAAGCTGAAACTAGACTTTATCGATCTAATTTTCCAGCGTATAAAATCTGATACAGGATATAAACCATCCATTTCTTTCAAGATGTTTAACTCTAATTTTATTTTTTTTTAATTTGGCGAATATTTAACGAAATACAATGAAAATTATGTACAGTTCTTGTACAGTACGTTACCATCCGCGTCATTAACGCTGCAACAGCAGATGTGTACTCGCAGTATGGCAACATACATATCACTTACTTCTGCAGAGTACTAAATTACGCGTTTTGTCGGTTAATCACTGTCGTGACTAAATTCCGCTATTAAAAACTACCCTGCATCCTTACAGGCCATTTCCCATCGTGAGAAACCATCTCTCAAAACTCTTCCAATTGGCCGTCTTCCACCTATTCTTTCCAGTCACATTTCTTTTCTGAAATAGTGTGTCACTTGGCTTTTTGTTGTGAAAGTGGGCGCACTCGTACTCAGAACAGAACCCCTGCTTTGAGTGCTACGGAGTCTGTTACGAATCTGATCCTAAGGTCAGGTTTAGCGGAAGGGTGATTTGGAAGGCATCGTGTATCCTTCCGCCGGACCTGAACTGGCGATCAGGATTTGCCACTGCTACGGATGTCCGACGATCGTATGTTTAGACCTGCCTTTTGCCTGCCATTGACTCCGGTTTGCGTAACAGTGGGCCAGGGTGTAGCCTCGGGTACCACATTCCATCCTGTGCAAAAAGTAGAAATGACAGTGATTCTATCCTTGCGTGTTGCATATAGCAAGACGTTGACTCTCTTACTGAACAATAGCTGTGTAATGAGAGACGAAATTGGGAATGGTTCACTCCAGTTCACCGGCTGAGATATCTTGCCTGTCTTGAAATGCGTACAGCTGTATGAAGGGAAGTATTTATTATCCACAAATTTGTGTGGGCCGATCTCAGTGGCCGCGCGGTCTAATGCCTAGGTCTGCGGCCGATCGCTTGCTGGAATCGAGGGTTCGAAACCCAGCGGAGGAATGGACGTTTGTCTCTTTTACAGTGTTTGTGTTGTCAGGTAGAGGTCTCTGCGACGGGCCGATCCCTCGTCCAGAGGAGTGCTACCGACTGTGGTGTGTGTCTTAGTGTGATCAAGTGAAAATAAAACAACAACCTCTATTACCTACTGTGAGTAGGTAATAGAGGTAAGGACTACGATATGAAATTTGTGTGGAAAAGGAGTATTCAATTAAGACACAGCATAATTAGTTTGTGAATCTGTCTAATGACATTGCTCAGTCGGTACAGTGACTAGGCTACGGGCAGGAGTAACGAGGAACCTTTCTTCGATTCCCGGCAGGGGCATAAGATTTATCTGCGGAACGTTAAGACCGGCTCTGAGACCCACCCGGTGTCCCAGTCAATGGGTAACGCATGCTCTTTACCCGGCATAAAGCGACCGGAACGTGAAGGTGCCCATTTACAATACACTGCCCAGTTTAATACTAAAGGCGCATGTCTGTGAGATTCGTCAGATCTCTGTAAGAATGTACGGCGTCCAATATTCCCTCTAAGCTGCGCGGGTGCGCGGCCGCACAGTGACTGAAATGCTCCAGCGCGCACTGAATTGTTGCCGCGCAGCTGGAATTTTTCAGTTTTCACTGTAAATATTCTTCTTATGCGTATTAAAAACACTTTTTAAAGTGCCGCGCAGTCGTCTGGCCGTGTAAACATTGTCTGCTCAGAGCAGTAGCAAGTCCGTGCAGCTGTAAAAAAAAATAACGGGAACGATGAGGGCGTCTGAAAGGAAGTAGGTCTAAATGTTACTTGCAGAAATCGTCTGCTCGAAGGAATCAACCCAGAAAGAGAATTACAGGCAGACTTCGAGTTAACACAAGATAACATGCTTTATAACTGAAGTGCTGGGACGCACAAAATCCGAACAAAGAGATCTGCATTCCATGTAGCGATTTGGTATTTGGCCACCTACGGTGTTCATTTATCAGCTACACCTATAATCACGTGGAGCGATAAAAAAACCGAAGGTCATATTGGAACTGCTTTTGTTCCACTCTTGCTCCCGCGTGTTATATACACATGTTATGTATGTTTATTCATGGACCGAGGCTTCTTTTTGTCGCGTACAACATCCCTGTAACACATGTGTTCTGTGGCGTGTTAAGAATGGATAAATAAGTATGCTTTATCCTGTGAGTGTGGCAAGTTGACCAGTGTGATGTGTAGGCGATATTGTAGTTTACGTAAATATTAATGGCGTCTCTCGTGCGGAACTGAATCTGATACAATACAGATATAGCGGACGTCTTTATTACGTGTTACAAGCATAGTGGGTAAGTTCTTTATTGTAATACAGCTCACCCAATATTGTTTCCTGACAGGAGAATGGATTTCTTTTCGCCATCATATCCTGACTGGCCTTCACGCCACCCTTCTTTCAGTCTGATGTGTATGTGTGGTTCTGTAACCAGGAGTGAAGGAGACCGGAGCATAAAGGTGACTTGTCAGCTCCATCTGCTGCTGCAATTAAAAATACATGGAGCCTTATTTTTTTTCTGTCCCGTATGTGTTTATAGCATCGTACTTTAAAAACACGTTTTTTTTTAGGTCTGCACTCTCCTGGGATGTCACGCAGCGTCGATGGTAATCCTTTACAGCTGTTTCGGGTCAACGTATCGGCCCCATCGTCAAGGGTCAAGAAGTCCAAGAAGAAAAGGCGGGGGGGGGGAATGGCGGTATAAAGGATTACCACTCGACGCTGCGTAATGTCCCAGAAGCGCGCAGATCACATCAACATCGCGGCGGCAGCCTGAAATTACGGAGGGATTTTTTCTGTTCTTCCACCTATTATTGTTAGAGTAGTCAGATCGAAAGGGTTACTGTGGACTCGATATGTAGTTGAGGAGAGACACCAGAAGTGCATACACAGAACGCATCTTTTATTGCTGATCTGAGCACTGCAGCTGTCACGGGATGTCATGGTGGTTGCAGGCTTGCTGTGCGATGAAGCTGCCGTGCTGTGGTGAGCGATAAAAGAAGCACATACTGTGATTTCGGTTTATGAATATTGATAAACGATCATGTGGAAGACCGAAGAAATGGGAAGATAGTGATGAAAGGGGGGTTACGGAAATACGTTGCGAAAGCGTGAACTGGTTGCTCGTGATTTATTGTTGCGGTGGTGTGATAGTGAATCCCTTCGGTACTGCGGCTGATAGCTAGTCTAGAGCTGTCTTATTATTGGCAGTATTAACCCTTTAAAGACGAAGCGTACCTGTTTTATATACAGACTTATTGCGTATCGCGCAGTAAACACTCTCCACTTCGTTTATAAAAACCAGTCTCTTAATGTTTTATAAGGCAAAAGTTGCTGTTTGTTCTGAGATCCGTACAAAACACATAAACGCAATGTGGGCACCACGTAGAATTTTTTAGTGTTAAACCTGGTAGTATGTAAAGTTACCGCTAGGCTTTAAAAGGTTAAATATTAGAGTTAAGTTACCGCGCAGTTAGTTTATCCACTTACATGATGAAAATATCTTACAGTCCACGTTATTCGTTTTCCTGCTGCATTTAATTATGCCATGCCCATTGCTTTGGTTTTCATACGTCACGTGATGACGCTAAGTAAATGTACAGATATCCCTATCCACACCTTGAGGGCGAATAGGGGGAGTGGAGGTATAGCTCCATGCATTAAGCTCGGCACATTGATGTGAGTGGCCAGCTTTACGTGATGGCCGTTTTACCCCCGGGGAAGGAACCTCCGGTATCCGTAGGACAGGCTTGGTGGAACTGAGAACTGGTCTGGTCGCCTTCAAAAAGAGAAGAATGTCTTGCCCCTGCCGAGAATCAAACCATGCGTCCTTGGTTGTCCAGCCCTTAACCTGGTGCCTACTGAATCAGCCCTTAAGCTAGTGTTTACCGACCACATTATCCCTGCTCGTATATAACGGCAGGAAGAGCATGGATTATTTTTCTGTCACATGAGTTTTGTTTCCACAAATTCTATGTGCCTTTCGCTAGTTTTGAATCCAGGTATAGATCGTGGTGTATCGGTGCTGTAGCCACAAAATGCGTGAACATCTCATCATTTTCTGGCAAGGAAACGTGAACTAATGCAATGAAAGATCGTCACTCACCTGTCCTACTTGTGAGACGGCCACTTGTGCTTTTAACGTCACTGGAGCGGAAAGCACTTGTGTCAGCGGAACAATGAGTGGAAGGGCGGTGTGTGGCGACGGGGAAGATGTGGAGATCCGGTGCTGCACGTGAACACCTGTGTTTCAGCTCCATCGGTCATCCTCTCTGAAGCTTTTAATTTATTGGGCACGCCTATTGCACATCGGAGATGACGACAATAACGCTGTGGTTCCTTGAACGACATTTTTTAAATTCGTGATTTTAACAGTGCGGTCTCCAAACTTGACTGTGTAATTTGCTAGTTTATAGTTTCAGTGGGACAGGTCATGTGTCGTAGAATGGCAGTATTATAATGAGTGGTGAATTGGAAATAATTTGGAAAGGAGAGACTATATATAGCCTAGTAAAGTGCTGTGCCTGGATTTACCGGGTTGGGCTGAGAAAAACTATGAAAACGTTAGTCACGTTTGGTCGTGTCTAGATACGGGTAGCATAGTTCTAGGCTGCGGCCTGGACGTTACAGGTTTCGAGTCTTGTCAGGGGCAGGAAGTCTTCTCTTCTCAAAACCTTCTTTGGCTCGCACGTCCACCCAGCCTTCTATTCAGTAGGTACATCGGTTCTTTGCCAGAGGTAAAGCGGCCGGGGCGTGAAGTTGACAACTGACCTCCATCTAGCACGTGTTAAGAATGAGTGGAGATATATGTTCCGTCCTTCTGTATGCCTTCGAGGCCTGGACAGTGGCAATTGTACCTTTTTGCGTTTTACTTAGATACAGTGTCTGGACCGAATTATTCAGAAGAAGACGTAGTGGCACCATTACGCTTCTCCGTTCGATAGGAAGAAATGTGTAGACCTGTCTCCAGCGCACGAGTGTCCAAATTCGATAGAATGTTAATAAACTCTTTTCTGACATTTCTGCTACCGAATTTTGTCTTTCAATAACGCTGCGTCTGCCTTTCACTATCCGTGTTATTTCTCTAGAGTTACACTCTTGTTGCTTCCTCCACACCAATGCACATCGAATATTATACAGTTCTGCTATCAACTCCATAGTCCAACTTCGCGTATTCATATGACTTTTCTGCCATTCGTAACGCTGTTGTACCGGGTCATCGAGATCTGAACACCCTACCTTACTATCTGTCTTATGCACTTGCGTCTTCTACGCTGTCTGCCACCTTCCATTGCGGCAAATCCATTGGCTGTACAGTTCGGATCCCCGTGAATTTTGCAAAATCTACCATGATACTTATGTAATTCTTTCGATGTCCCATTCAAGGTAATCAACATGAGGGTTCCACCCTGAATATAAGAAATGGTGTGTTCTGTCCCCTGTCTCCAGGGTTTAACACTGAAGAGAGGGGCAGGACGTACCTTCGCAAAGTTAGTACCCATCTGCCAGAAATGGTGTCACTACTCAGGGGACGGCAGTATGCAGACTGGAAAGATGCAACCATATCTGAGTAGCCAACTCAGAATTTTCACATACGTTGTCTTTAAGTTAGGCCTTATGAATGTCAGCAGCTGTTCGTAAATTCTTTTCAAGGACACTTGCACAATATTAAATAGTCGAGGCTGTCATTGGTATCGTTACTGGTCACAGTTGTTCCTGCGTGTAGTATTGTTTATTACAGTTGCTGTCGCTACTGCATTTTGTATGTGGCGCTCCTACTTCAAAAGTTCGCGTGTCCGCCATTTTGTTTCTGCCTGTTACGGAATATTAAAAAGACGAGCGTTGGTGTGGCCGTCATCAGTCCTGTAGCTGAAACATGCGGGCTTTCAGACAGACAGACAGACAGACATGGTCTTTGTGTGCGTTCATTTTATGCATGTCGTGCAAGGAACGTAACAGCGTTTGCAAGTTAAAGAGCCGAGTGAGATATGTGTAGGTCCGCACTTCATGTCATGTACCATCTATTTTCTACAGTCTTTGTGTGTGTGTGTGTGTGTGTGTGTGTGTGTGTGTGTGTGTGTGTGTTAATATGGTGGAGTACGATTTGAACACTACAGAACCGATGAAAGAATTCATACAATTCCTTCGAATTTTATTTCACGATGGGTATACTGTATTACAAAAAAAAAAGTATTTTCCTCAGGCTTGCAGCTTTCAATTGACCTAATAAATTTTCATGTCTCTGTAATATATAAACTTTTAATCCTTTAAAGTACAGTGATGTATGTTAATGTTAGGAAGATCTGCATATTGGCCATATGGGTTTCGTACGCATCGCGGAGTAAACAGTGCTTATGTCTCTGTAGACCATTAACCAACTGGGCTCCGTAAAGAGGCGTGACGTGATTACGTAATGCGGTAGCTGAATGCTGAAATGGTATTTACAGTGACTTCATGCTTCAGAAGGTAAAGGAAAGTAAATTCTGTGGATAAATTTGTCGGATAACTACAGTCGAACCGGGTTATAGTGACATCGGTTATGCGACACCTCGCCTGTGGCGTCACGATATTCTGTAATACCGATTAATTCCTCACCGTTAACCATAACATTATACTTTGCCCGTTATAACAACGCTCGTTTATAACGACACAAAATATTCAGCCCTTTTCATGAAGTCATAACTGAGTTCGACTCTATTTTTATTAAGTTTGTGCCACTATCCTACAGTTGTGTGCTTCACCATTCAGTTGGCTACCCTCCATATCTTTGCCCACTGACTTCTGTGCCCCAATTTCCGTTGTCTTTGTGTTATCCTGGCCAGGATTTGTGCTTCAGTGACGCATCACTCTTCTCGTATTCCTGTGATTTCTTAGTTAAACGCCGTGACCTTGACAGAACTGCGCTGTGAAGCGAGTTCTTATGGAAACCGTCCAACCGTAGCAAAGCTAAAACACTTTGTAGGGGTACAATCAACACAAGGAATAATAAAAAAAAAACAGACACGCCTGCGGCTGTCCGCACGCGTGTGTGAATAAACTGCATCTCTTTGTTGCCATCACGTCGTGACAGATGAAGCGTGTTTCTCGCCGTGAGGTAGCGGCCTCTCCTCCTCCTGTAAAGTTCTACTGTCTTTAATGCGCAGTGCCTGTGCTTCGTAATACGCAAGCATTGTAAAGAAACACCCTGTACTGTTAAATTTTTTGACGTTTTGTATATAATATCTTGTTCCTATTCAGACCCATTTGAAACGTGAGGATACTGTGTCGTCACTGATTTACAATTTCGCCGTAGAATAGGTCATTAGGACATTACACTAGAATGAAGTGTGGGGGGAGACAAACTGAATATTGTTTATGCTAATTCGGTAGGTGATAACATAGGTGTTATAATGGAAGATAGTGAAACTGCTTAACAAGGGTGTTGATGAAGAGAGTTGAAATGTCTTGGTGTCCAATGCTGCTAGTCAGGTAGTTGCTACGAGAGGACGTCGCACTCGCTTCTGAGAGAAGCAGCCTCCCTTCTGTCAACATTGTGCGCTACCAATTGGCGTGTTCCTGTAAATATTTAAACGTCCAGTGTTTTGATGAAACGTTTCCATGTCTCTACATAAGCCATGATGTCCGGTAGTTGAAATACAAAAATGGTACAGGATTTAATGTAGAGTGGATGTTCCCTGGAGCGTTACGGAGTCAGGGGGATCTTGCCACTTGTTGCAAAGGGGGAGGCACGTTAATTGTGTTGTACCCGGAAAAGCGTTAGCGGATCTGAGTAGAGAACTGTACATTGTAGGTCTATAGTTATAGGGGACGCTGTTGACCCACGCCGTTCTGGAATGCCTGGTACGACTTAGTAATATTTTCTTGTCAAAATTTAATTAAGGGGGATTTGTACCACCTGTTTATCTTCTTTGCTTATTTTTTATGTGAATTTAATGCACGAGTTGACTTCTGAACAGCTCAGACTGTTTACATGAGGAGGACCCATCGCGGGAAGCTGGTAGTCACTCAGCTAGTCAAAAGATTTCTCGCTTTCGGGCTGTATTGTTCATTGCTGTATACAAAATTGCCCGCAGCTTCACCCCGCCTTTATACCCAGATGAATGCAGTCTGTATCTTCGTAACATGTTTTTCAGATAACTAACTAACTAACTAACTAACTAACTAACTAACTAACTAACTAACTCCATGGAGGGAAGTCCTTCCTGAGAAGGTACCAGGGCGTCAGTCAAGAAAGTCTCCGCATTTTATAGAACCTGAAGGTTCATTACCGCAGTCACAAGCGCCCGCCCCCTGTCTTTATCCTGAGCCAGAGCAATACAGTCGATGCCTCCCTATCGCACTACTTGGAAATCCGTTTTAATGTTATCCTCCCATCTACGTCTGGGTCTTCCAAGTGGTTCCTTCCCTCACATCTCTCCACCAAAACATTATATGCACCTCTCCTCTCCCCCATACATGTCATATTTCCTGCGCATCTAATTCTTTTTTATTTGATCACCCGTATGATTTTCGGTGTGGAGCACAGAGCGTAAAGCTACTCGTTATGTAGTCTTCTCCACTCCCCTGTCACCTCGTCCCTCTTAGGCCAAAACGGCTTCCTCAGAACCCTACTCTCTAACATCCTAAGCCTATGTTCATCCCTCAATTCGAGAGACCAAGTCTCAAGCCCATACAAAACAAATGCCAAAATTATAATGCTGTGCATTGCGATCTTTATGTTTTTCGGATAGCAAATGGGATTTCTGTACGAAATTTTTGTGAACATTTGTTAATTTGCGTGTTACTTAGCCCGCTCGTCTTATCCTCCTTTATGTGACCCTCCTCGTGAGTCAGTGGGTGAGTACAAATTATAAAGCTTCTCATTACGCAGTTTTCTCTAGTCCGTTACTCGCTATGGCATATTTTAAATATTTTTAATAGATGAAAAATCTTCCATTTAAATTGTGTATACGAATGCAGTTAACTGTCGCAGAGAACACAGTCTATGTCCAGTAGATAGACCAACCGGTTAAATCTTCACAGGGGAATTAATCGGTATATATTGTAGGGATCATATGAAGCACACAAAAACCGCGTGTGGCAAATTGCGAAATTTGTTAATGTTATACTTACCGGTACATATATTTATCATTGGGCTTTAAACCATTAAACAGTTTATCGCCTGTAGTCAATATTACCTGAATTCGTTTTACTGTATACATAGGCATGAACACGAGACGATCGGCGATCCGCGTACTAAGTTCCTCGGGGAATGACACTGGCGTGATCAAGCCGACCTCAGGTGTACATTCCTGCTGGTTTTTGTTTCAAGCTTGAGACCGTATCGAGAACTTTTCTATCACGAATTTCTAATTTGTAAAACGCAAATGGACTGGAGATTTCTCCTGCTATAGTTTCATCATGGCAAAATATTGGGGGCCGCCACGACTAGGTTGGGACTGGGGGGCGGGGGGCGGGGGGGGAAGGCCACGCCCCAAGCAATTTCCTGCCAGCAGTAGATAATTATAGACTCGGGCTAGGTTAATTAAAGTCACTGGCAACCACTCTAGTGCTTTCTTTCTACAGAATCTTCTAATACCTCCCCGGTGCGTTCCGCCAGTTTACATGCCACCATTACACTGTCACTAGCCTACCAACAACAGAGAAATTTATTGGGTATATATAATTTCTCAGAAATGGCCGTATTCCACAGATTGAAATGAAGTATTACACCTGTGTTAGTCTACATCTTTTGTGGACACAGGTAACAACGGAATAAATAAACGTGAGGATGTGTTAACGACGTGGCTGCGAATAAAATTGGGATTGTATTCGTAGTCACTAAGCAAAGTAAACATGAACACCTGTTTGCCTCCAGGAGGAGACTTAAAAAAAAAACACGCGAGCGGTGCTGTCATCTAGCTGCAGACAGAGAAACGTTTGCAAGACTCGGAAGTTCTGACAGCGCTGTTGCTGAAGACTTGAATCTTCAGAGAAAACACTTGACATGCGCATTCTGTTTAAGTACCAAATTTGCTCTGTTCCAAACCAGATTTTGTGGGCGGAGGGTAGAGGATCTTTGATACAACAAACTGCTACCAGATGGCTTGTTTACATTTGAGTACCCATGTACAGGTTTTACAGAATAATAAATCCTATTCACCAGAAACTGTAGACTCCTGGGAGACAAGGCGGCCGGTTCGTGAACGCTTTGTATGTTTGTGGCTGTTTGATTGGCAGATGTTCACTGTTCCAGGCATCCATATCTCTTGCAGTTAAACTAACGTTGTGATGTGCTTAGCCGTCCTACATCCTATCTGATTCAGATCTGGGGTTGTAGACTGACGGACATCCCCTGTTACGTCAGACATGTCAGAATAATAACACAAAATAGGCGAAATTTCTCGACAATGACCCAAGAGTGCCGAAACCTGTAGGAGAATAATTATAGACCAGTTGGGAGGGGGTCCTCCCTGTATAAAGTGTATTGGTTTTATACTGTCCCTTCCGTGAAATTGTGGTACGATTTTTAATATTTATAATTAACTTATAATGAATTGATCATTAGTTTATAATTAATTACCAGCAGTACTTCTACATGTAAAATTAAACCAAATCGTTATTTTATGCAACTACCGATGTGCTCCCTGAAGATGGACCAACGAGATCCGAAACATGTAGGAGTGTAGTGTGTTTTGGAACATATTATTGTGAATTTGTGACAATTTAAGTGCATTTGTTGGTTGATATTACAACGTGTATTGCTTTTAATTTCTGTGATTTTGGTGAACACAGTCTCCTTGCATGTATGCCCCAAGCTAGTTTTCACAGGCATGCCTGTCACTTGACTTAACGCATGTGCTTAACAAGGCCACGCTGCTGCAGCTAAGGAACAAAGAAAACTGTGTACGACAAAGGAGAATTTTACCATGAATTTTTTGGAGACTTGAATGTGTGGTAGAGAGACGAACTTTTGAAGACTTGAATGAACTATAGGGACACTCTCATACAGCTGTGTTTTATGATATCACTGAACAATTAAGACATTAACCCCCAAGCTTTTACACATCCCTCAACAAATAAACTTTCTGGAATGGTAATGTATTTTCGGATTACATCTGGATTTAAAAGTGAAGGTTTTGTGACGTAGAAATAAGTGATAGTGCTGTGGTTTGCGTCTAGGCGAATTAATTCAGGTAATGGTGGTTTTATTGCCTTTTTTTGGCGCGTTCGGAAAGCGAACGGCGACTACTAGCCTTGCCATGCCTGTCCGTCCGTCCATCCGTCCATCCTTAGATATGGAACAGCGCGACTCCCACTGGACGGATTTCCTTTAAATTTCATGTTTTGGAATTCTACTATAAATTTGTTGGCACATGCCGATTTCTGTTGAGATCAGACGACAGTTGCAATTCTTACGTGAAGACCAACGTGCTTTATCTGATTAGTTTTTATAACGGAGACCGTGTTTTCTGTGACATACGAAATGAGGCCTAAGAAATAAGTGACGATCTAAACATCTCGCCTTTCCCGAGACAAGTATAGGAAACGTGATATTCCGCTTTTGGGAGAGAATTACAAGGAATAAGGCACTCTCCTTTTACCGTAGGATTGCAACGAATACGGTATCTCACCGTCAAAGGGAGAAATATAAAAATGCGATGTCTCTACGTTGCGAAATAAGCACAAGAAGTAAGACAGAGCCACGGCCGTGCCATGGCTCAGGCTGTTAGCCGCCGGCCTCCCACCGCGGAGGCCCGGGTTCGATCCCGGGTCAGTCCACGTGGGATTTGTGGTGGACAAAGTGGCACTGGGACAGGTTTTCCCCTGTCAATTCCATTCCACCGGTGCTCCATTACTAGGAAAAGGACAAAAAATAGTCATCATCTTCATCTTCATAGAGTCGCACAATAAGCCTCATGGCTGCAGTGCGTCCGTAGCGTCTGCTGCGGGGCCCTTAACCACAAAAAAAAAAAAGACCGCCACAGAAGCCGGAGAGACGGTTAGCGATCAGAACATAACTTGGCCTCATCATTACACGCGAAGAACAAATAACATAGTGACTCTGTTTAGACTGCATTGAAAGTATTCATGAATAGCAGGAAGAGTAGTAATAATGGCAACAATAACAGAACTGTTATGCTTTGCCGATATTTGGTAACTTGTTTAAGCAGGTGGGGGGGGGGGGGGGTGTTAGTGGATGGGAAGTATTCGTAGAAGACAGGTTTATGCGCCATGGATTGGAGTAATTAATTGAATATTTTAGACACGGGAATGCCTTTATTTGATTTAAAATAAAAACGTAGGATGAGAAGACGTGTACGTCGTCATCCGCGTGGAGAATACGAAGCAGGAATGTTCACTTCGTACCTGAGACGTTTGGCATATTGATTTCAAAAACCACAGTAATTTGTTAATATAATTGCGATTTTTCGAACTTGTGTTTTGTAATTTACATTGGCATTGAAAAATTTTTGTTTGCTTTTTAGGTTTCTTTCTTGGATAGAGAGGTTGCAGACTTAATGTCAAGCAGTCTTCTTTCACTTTTTCCAGTGACTGTCATTCATTTCGCATGACTCTGTTTTCGAAAGGCAGTGGTAACTAGCACAATCATCATACTTGAGCTGCCAGTTGTGAGGTCAAATTATACCGTGAAACAGTCTGTGTCAGTATAGACCCGCGGACCGTCGTCTCTCAACCTCTGAACCCCGTCATAGTATGAGACATCCTTGAGTATCTTACTGCAAATGACCTAATGACCGCCAAGAGAGCTATGAAGGATTATGCGCCATGATATCATGGTTGCTCTTCATACCTTTTACTGCAAGAACAACCCATGTTCTTGTGTCCGGTCGGAAGAACCGCGTTTGGTACCCCATACGTGGATGTATGTGCTTCAAACTGGCTGAATCTTTCGCAGTACATTAACCTTTTAAAGCCTAGCGGTAACTTTACATACGACCAAGTTTAACATTAAAAAATTCTACGTGGTGCCCACATTGCCTTTATGTGTTTTGTACGGATCTCAGAACAAACAGCAACTTTTGCCTTATAAAACATTAAGAGACTGGTTTTTATAACCGAAGTGGAGAGTGTTTACAGCGCGGTACGCACTGAATCCTTACATAAAACAGATACGTTTAGTCTTTAAAGGGTTAAAGAAATCTGACACCACGGTGTAGAGCTAAGCACTGCTTCGTATTTAGAAGGTTCTGGTGTAGAATCGATGTTGTGATGTTCTGACAAGATATTGTCATTTGCCCCTATCCCTTGATCCAGGGGACACAGTTGGCGTATTGATTATAGGTTGGGCGACCGCAGAATCGGGGTTCGATTCCCAGCATGGATGACAATTTTCCTCTTCACCTTTTTGTGCAGATTATCTCTGGGTCTCACCCAGTCTTCTGTCCACGGGGCACCGGGTACTTTTTTGGCTAGTTGTAACGTAGTTAGTACTTGCACATGGAGCGGAAGGTTAAGGAAGGCCGGAGCTGTAATTCCACCCGCGTGTACGTAATTCCTTGCTTACTTCTGAATTAGACGTGGGGCGAATTTACATACTTTTACCTAGTTTAATGTAGGCTGTGATTTCTTCCACATTTATCTCTCGTAAGTATTCATTTGATGCATTTGAGATTTAACCCTTTAAAGACGAAGCCTATCTGTTTTATATAAGGACTCAGTGCGTACCGCGCTGTAAACACTCTCCACTTCGGTTATAAAAACCAATCTCTTAATGCTTTATAAGGCAAAAGTTGCTGTTTGTTCTGAGATCCGTACAAAACACATAAACGCAATGTGGGCACCACGTAGAATTTTTTAATGTTAAACCTTGTGGTACGTAAAGTTACCGCTAGAATTTAAAAGGTTAATTAAACCAATTAGCAATACGTAAGTGTACAGTACGGTAAGCTGAAAGACACGCGTCAAAGTCTGATATCAGGGTAGACTATGCACCTCTTGTAGACGTGTAAAGTTTTATTTTACTCATAAAAATGCTGGAGCAGTTCGAATTGCCAGTAATGCGTAAATAGCAAATGAACGCAGACTTTACGTCACACGCTTCATAAAAAGCGCTATTCACATTTCCTCCAATTGGGCTGTCCGACCCATAACAATGCACATCCGTTGTCATGGATTTTCGGTTCGTCACACATTTGTGTGTGGAATTTTATGAATGGCATAGAGGTAAAGTGTTGCTGTGGCTGACAGGCTGAGTTTTCGTGACTGTGTTATTCGTTGTGAAATGGGAAACTTTCAGTGAACTCTGAAAATGCAATCTGTCATTTGCTTGCATTCAGAATATTAGGCTTATTGTGTTTTGCCGTCTGCTTTCTGGAAACCTGAGGTAAAAATCGTATAGGTTTAAGACTATAACTTTAAGTGGATCATAAATAAATAAATAAATAAATAAATAAATAAATTGTTATTTTGGAGCCGTGATAGTAAAAGTAAACGTAAAAAGAAGCTTTCCCGGTCCACGCCGTGGAAGAATATGGAGGGAACAGAGTTGCAGGTCCGCTCATTCTTCATCTCGGCACTAGATGGATAGTGTAGACGGTGTATTGTCTAGGTCACGGGCTAAACAACCGACGAATTATGTTTTAACTTTTTAAAGCCTAGCGGTAACTTTACATACCACCAGGTTTAAACTAAAAAATTCTACGTGGTGCCCACATTACGTTTATGTGTTTTGTACGAATCTCAGAACAAACAGCAACTTTTGCCTTATGAAACATTAAGAGACTGGTTTTTATAACCGAAGTGGAGAGTGTTTACAGCGCGGTACGCACTGAGTCCTTATATAAAACAGATACTCTTCGTCTTTAAAGGGTTAATTACCGGCAGAAATCAGTAGTCGTGGCAATTTTGCAGAGAAGTTTAATTTCTTCTAAGACCTTGTTTCCTAGCAGCAGTCTCCTTTTTTCCGTACCTAGTGCTTGCAGTCAGGGAGAGTTTATATTCGTTTGTTGGTACTGGGATATCTATTGAAAGCTACCCAGACGCACGGCAAGCTTGACGGTCTCACATTACCTTATATAACTTACCGCATTGTGAAGTAGGTGTCCGAAAAGACGTCCTTCAACTCTCACGCATGCATGACGTCTGGTGAACAGATTGTGAAATACTTTTTGAAGTTCGTGTCTAGAAAGTGCCGATACTGCGGGACAAGTTTAACGACACCTGCTTGACTCCCCGCCAGTCTTGTCGTCGCGTGTACGGTACATTGCATCATTAGTCGCACAGTCCAGTTTAATCTGCCTGTAACAGACGTGTGAAGCACAGTGTTACGTGCGTTTCTTTTCTTCGTGACTATGCAGTACGGTTTAGTGCAGAGGATTTTCATTG
Source organism: Coptotermes formosanus (assembly GCA_013340265.1). Classification (NCBI taxonomy): domain Eukaryota; kingdom Metazoa; phylum Arthropoda; class Insecta; order Blattodea; family Rhinotermitidae; genus Coptotermes; species Coptotermes formosanus. Next base: position 1,372,897 of record BLKM01002298.1, read on the forward strand.
TGGAAACCTACATAAGGAAGAAATTATGTGAAAAATTAGTAGGAAATTTAGAGTCTGGTTTCCCAGTGTTCCAGTTTCATGGAAATCTACGAGTAACATGTCTAACAGTTGAAGGATGTCATTTCCAGCGCCTGCTATAATATAGGTAAGTTACGTTATACATATTATGTGCGGAAATGTAAGACCGTTAAGCTTTCCATGCGTTGGGGTTAGATTTTAAATTGAACTCCCTGTATTTGTTGTGGTGAAGCATAACCCAATAAGTAACTGAATGAAATGGCAGAACTTTTTCTCCAGTGTATAGGAGAGGCCGATCCCAGTGGCCGCGCTGTCTAAGGCGTAGGTCTGCGGCCAAGCGCTTGCTGAGATCGTGGGTTCGAATCCCACCGGGAGCATGGATGTTTGTCTTGTACAGCGTTTGTATTGTCAGGTAGAGGTCTCTGCGGCGGGCCGATCCCTCGTCCAGAGGGTTCCTACCGACTGTGGTGTGTGACTCAGTGTGATCAAGTGAAAATAAATAACCTCTACACCTGCTGTGAACAAGTAGGTAGAAGAGGGAAGGACTACGAAACGAAACGTACAGGAAAGATAGAGTTAACCTTATCTTCATTTTTCCCTCGGGACGAAACGTAAGTAGCTGACTTACATAATGCAGTCAAATATAAGCCTGGGGATGTTATTAGATAACTTAATTGTGGGTAGTCGGTCAGCTTAACAGGTGAGGAAGGTGACTCACGGGGGCTGCTTAACGCTGGCCTCGTGTGTGGGAATGCTTTTTCAAGCATAACGTTGGAGTGAAGCAGCTCTCCCCTCCTGCCCGCACTCCTTCTTAAGATAATATGAACCATGAGAAATTTTCCTTACATGGTTTTCCTTTGTGTGTGTCTTATTCGTCTTTCTCTTCTTGTGAGAAATATTGTGGACAAATTAGCCGTACAGTGTCTGCATACTCTGTGTAATAGCTACAGGTAAATACTCTCCAATTATTTTATGAAATTTGGTTTGCAAATATGAAAGTTTCTGTAGAGAATGGCGGTAACACGAGTTTCAAAATTATTATTTCATATTTTAATTATGCCAGTCGCCACACCGTATATTATAATTATCATGTTAGACCGAACGTCACGTAACGTTCTGGGGGGGGGGGGGTCATGGTTTAAATCTCAGCCCAGAGGTTAACCGTTCTGAGATTTTTCATGATTTTACTCATTTCTGCCAACCAAATGCTGGGATTGAATCTCAAATTAGGTCATGACCGCCTCCTTCCACGTCCTTTCTATTTCATCTATTCACTGATCATCCAAAGATTTGACGCAATGTAATCTGAGGTGTTGAATGCGCCATTGAATAAAAGGAGCAACTCACTTATTATACTGCAAAAATGACATTTAAATCATGTAAAATCCCATTGCAAGTCTTACACCCTTTCAGTTCCGTACCAGATATCAGTGAACGAGGCCTGAGTAGAATGCAAAGCCTTTATTCGGATTAACTCGGCCGTCACCTATGCTTTTATGCTGTGGTAAATGCGGCCGGAGCAAACGATAAAATATTCGTAGCCCATCTGTCGAGCGTTGAGTTCTATCCTGTGGAAGTATGATTAGATTATACGTATAACACATGCGTCGTAGTAGTTATGCAACTTGTGTGGTGGTAACGAGAGTAGCCCTTGGCGGGGAGACTGAGTAGGCTTACGTACTTGTAATTTTCGCAAAAAATCAGTCACAGCCGACTCTGTTTATATCTATTTATTTAGAGATTCGAGCTACTGGTTTCGGTCTAGTGGGTGCTGCTAACGCGGAAATTATTTATTGTACACGTCTTCACCTTACGGTCGACTGTGGATTTACCTTCCATCTTTTATACCTGCACATGTCTTACATATATTTTATTTCATTTTTATCTGATTTTATATATATAAAAAACTGTATATTTTAACCCATTGTGAAGCGGAAGGCCTTCCCGTTTCTGAAAAGTAGAGTTTCAATGTTCATGTTTTTTAGGGGAGCCTGATGATGGCCATAACAGGCCGAAACTTGTAGCTCGAATCTCTAAATAAAGAGATATAAACAGAGTTGGCTGTGACTGATTTTTTGTGAAAATTGAAATATACGCCAACGGGGATGTTGAACATTAACCTTTAAAGACGAAGCGTGTCTGTTTTATATAAGGACTCAGTGCGTACCGCGCTGTAAACACTCTCCACTTCGGTTATAAAAACCAGTCTCTTAATGTTTTATAAGGCAAAAGTTACTGTTTGTTCTGAGATCCGTACAAAACACATAAACGCAAGGTGGGCACCACGTAGAATTTTTTAATGTTAAACCCGGTCGTATGTAAAGTTACCGCTAGGCTTTAAAAGGTTAAAATTGCATACTTGTGTACACTTGGCGCGGGGTTTCGTCTGCTAACGGTGTGAAGGCAGAAACTTCGGGGTACCTATGTCTCTCCTCATAAAGGGTTCTCAAAGTGCGTGCTGAAGAACCGAACCCGGGACTCTTTGTAGGTCTAATGAGCTCCGTCACAGTTGGAGAGCGCTGTTAACCTGCCTCCCGGCTTCTCACGCGAAAAAGTAAGCAAAGCGTGTCGTCACGGAGAGGGGGGAGAGGTACACCGGAAGAGGTCGTTACGCAGACCGGAACTGGGGAGGGTAAAGGTGAAGAACAGTTGTAAAAGCAGCATGCACCTGTACTGTGTATCATTCATAATGCCCACGCACACTGTATGAACAGAAAAATGGCGCTTTTACACGACGCACCTGCCCCCGTTTTCAACTCTGAACCCTTTGTCGAGTCTATTGGAATACTGTGTAACAGGACTTTCCTGAAACATGTAAACAAGATGTAGTTAGGCGCAGTCGTCCAATTACGACTTGCGCTGTGTTTGCAAGTCTGTATTGACAAAGTGTTTCAGAAAGGACATGGAGGAAAATATTCTGACAGATGGTAAGGTTTTATGATGATGCTACTTCAGCTACCATGTAACAGAGTAACTGGTTGTTCTGAAAACACGGTGAATTTAATCCCTACTTGATCAGTATGTGGGGGGGGGGGGGAGCTACGGGCTGGACAACCGTGGAGTAGTGGTTTGACTCACACGAGGGCAAGACATAGGCGTAACTTGGTGGTACAAGGGGGGCAAATATCCCTCCAATATTTTTTCTACCTAAGAATAGATTTTTTTTGCTACTGAGTTGAAGAGGGCCAAATAAAAAAGTAGAAATATTTTCTAAACGATTATTTGTGTGGTGTAAAGATAGCAAAAAATGAAAAACCTGCGTTTCACGTGACACAGAATAGAGGCGTGTGTCATCTGTTTATAAAGGAAGTGAGGCATCGTAAATTCTCTGTGCTTTTTGCCTAAGCTCCTTGTATGCTGAGGACTGGTTCAAACGAATCTTCCCCATCTACCTTGACTCTTTCATAAATTAAAGTTTCTAATACCCATGGTTGACCTTACGTCGTCCCCCCCCGCCCCCAATGTTATTGGCCAAGTTACGCCCATGGGGCAAAATATCTTCCTCTTGTCAAAGTTGTGTAGATCGGCTCTGGGACATGCCTTGCGTCCTCTTCGATGCGTACCAGGGAATCGCTCCGAGGGATAAAGCGGCCGTATCGTGAAGCTGATAACTCGGCCTTCGTCTAGTGCCTTAATGGCGTGCAGAGGGTCCAATTGAACTTTACCTAAATTGGGGCATATTAATTTTTTTCATATTTATGTGTGGCGTTTCGTACTGAAGCTGGCACGCACGCACACACGCACACGTATGTATGCGTGTGGTTTGTCACAAAATACTAGCGCAACTTGTGTCATCTGAATAGGCCTGTACACGTCATGAAGTCATATACGGCGAGTGGGTGCATAGCTCCACGATTTTTTAACTTCGGCGCTAGATGTAGGTGAGTGGTCAGCCTCACGCTCCGTCCACCTTACCTCCGGCAAAAGAGTGCCCGGTACGCATTGGAAATCACACGCTGCGTACAGTAATTCTGTCTTCGGACTTGGTCATGTTTGTAGTCTGGCAGGAAGTGCATTAGACCAGTGTTATGGGGGCCATGTCTGAGTCACACTGGACAGGAAGGAACGTCAGGTGGCCGCGGTTCTTCATCTAAGTTGATTTAGAATGGGGGTTAGTGAGGCGACGTCAGTTGAGTTGATGCTTGAAGCACAAGCGCGCTGGGTGTCTCCAAGTATCGCAGATCCTAATGAGCACTTTTTTGTTCTTTATTTCACGACACTGTATGTACGGCGTGGAATGGTAGGATGGTTCAGGACTGATTAATTGGAGAGGAAATTGTAGCAAGCGTATGTGGTCTAACCCAGTGGTTCTCTAAGTGGGCCTAGAGGCCACATGGCTCCCCAGGGGGCAACACTAAGTTTCTAAGCGGCCAAAGGAGAATGACGAAAAATTAGGGGGCCGCAGTAACTTTTGATTGGGCCACCGAAACTTCACTGCGTGAATAAAATATTTCAAATTTAAAATTGCATCGAAGTTTATAGTGTCTCTAGCAAACCCGTGCAGCATAGAAGGCAAATTTGTATTTTATTGCTTTTCACACATCTTATTTGGTTGAATCTGGTTTCAGTTTGGTGACATTTGCTGTCAAAATTACTGAAACGCCTTGACGTTTTCAGGAGAGGCGATTTTCCTTGATCACGGACTACACTGCAACCGGCCATTCATAAGTTTACACGTGTTCATCATGCCTAAGGAACACACTGAATGTAATTCCCATTATTAACATAATATTTTTTAATTTACAAGTAAACATTGTGTTCTGCGTAAACAAAATATTTAAACACAATACAGTATTGTAAATAAAAGTAATATAAATGTATTCTAATATGTAAATCAACGCTGTGCAAAGAAATTAAATTTTTTTTCCTTAAGTAACAGCGTCTCTGAAGGGTGAGGGGGATCACACGGATAAATCAAGCTCTGGGGGGGGGGGGGCACGAGCAAAAAATGGTTCAGACACACTGGTCTAATCGAGGTCATATCGTGGGATGTGACTGGAGGGGTTGAGGGGAACCACAATATGTTTCAGACACGATATTCGACATGCGAGATGCGTACGGTGACAAAAACATGTAATGTAATATCTGTGGCCACGTTCACACGAACGCTGTGCTGTAGAAAATAAACTTCGAAACCAGAAATTATAATTCTAGGGAGTATATTCTACAAAATTTATAGCGCATTTTATAATTAAAAGGGATGATCGATCATCCAGCACTCTCAGAACGTCTCGCCAGCAGCAGATAGTTTAATATTTCGATTTTGATTCCATGCTGACAGAAACGTTATGACGAGTTTATTTTTATTTTTATTATTTATTTTGTCTCCAAATGGGTTTGTACCCGGTGGCAGTGGTACACACAAAATAACACACCACACTCAAACAAAACACAGCACACAAAATTACAAAAACAATAAAGGACACCTACTGCACACAATAAATACAATTACAAAACAAATACAATTACAATACAAATAAAATACACATACAATTACAAGTACAATTAAAAATACAATACACATACATATAGAGTGCAAAAATAAATACAATTACAATTAACCTGAAGTTGATGAATTAATATTAACCCTTTAAAGACGAAGCGTGTGTGTTTTATGTAAGGACTCAGTGCTTTCCGCGCTGTAAACACTCCACTTCGGTTATAAAAACCAATCTCTTAATGTCTTATAAGGCAAAAGTTTCTGTTTGTTCTGAGATCCGTACAAAACACGTAAACGCAGTGTGGGCACCACGTAGAATTTTTTAATGTTAAACCTGGTCGTACGTAAAGTTACCGCTAGGCTTTAAAAGGTTAATTAAAAATTAAGCATACTATACAGAAATACAGTTACCAAACATGACGATGTAGTGATTGCATTTTAATCGAATGGTTATCCTTCGAATCTCGACATCACACCGCCTGTTCTAATATTCTTGTTGTCTTCCTCTGCCCCTCAGGCGGACAGAGGGGTAATGCTATTAATACGGAAAATTACCACGTCCTTCCCAGATCCTTATTCGTATTCCCTTTGTATTGTCATTCGCAAGTATCCTCTGCTAGTGATGTAGGTAGCAGCATGGATGTGATTGTTTAGTGAGTACTGGTAGCAGTGTTTAGCAAGTTGCACAGTTTTGTTTACTGGAATGTCTTAACCGCAGTGAGTGAGGTACGGCCTGCGGCCATTCAGCCGACCCACTTGCATTACGACCCTTACTGCACAGTGCTTACGTATACTCGTTTCCGAGAGGCCTCACCGTTCAATATGACACACCTAAGCCGACTGGCCTTTGTGTGCTGTACTCGTGAACTGTCGCCACGTTTTGTTTAACAACACACCTTTTGCAAAGACTAATTGACAAACACTTACGTAGTACAGTCAACACAACTTTTCTTTGTTGTAAAAGTAATACTTGTTTTTATTATCGCTATGTGTTTCATCCCCAAATGGGCGCCATCAGGCGAGAAAATATAAAAAATATAAAAAAGTAGGTGATACTTAAATATTTATGCACCAGTTCAGACCGGCCCTGGGGCCCACCCAGCCTTCTGTGAAGTGGGTACCGGGTCCCTTTCCTGGAGATAAAGCGGCCGGCGTTTGGCGTTGATCACTTACCTACATCTAGTACCAAGGTTAAAGAAAGAGTACAGCTATGCCTCTTCTCCACTTTTGGGCCTTATAGCCTGTTCTAGGGTGAAGTTTTCCTTTATTTGAACATTTATATACCCAATTATTATTGCGAAATTCAAGAAGTAAAACTTTGTTAATTTTAGACACGTTGTTTGTGTCCTCCCTCTGTGCTTAGTTTTCGTTGAGCTAACTAGTTCTTTTCTCGCTATCTATGATTTAATCATTTTATATACTTTTATGATATAACACCATTTTCACCTAGTTTCTGTCTAGTGTTTTCTCTTGTACTTTACTTTCATATTTTATTTTATGTTATTACTTGGTATTTCGGCCGCCATACTAGAATGATGCGCATATAGTAACGGGAAATGCGTAGGGCATTAGTTGAAAAATGTGAAAGAAAGAGGTAAATAGACATAGGCGAGAGACCACTATTAAATGAATCTTGGAAAGGAGGGTTGCGAAAGCTGCGGCAGATTGAACAGTTCTGGTACAGTGTCGGGCGGTGGTGGGCCTTCATAATGACAGTTATATTTATTGTTCATTTTCATTTCGTTTTACGTCGCTGTCGTTATCCGAAGTATCTGTTGTCGAGTGGAATAATGTACAGGAAGGGATGTGAAATAGAGCGATAGTGGCCTAATTTAAGGCAATGCCCCTTATTTCCTGTAAGGACTGATGAAAACCACGACAAACAGCAGGGTAGTCGGTATCGTAGGGGAGATTATAGTGAGGAACCTAAAATCAGAAGCGTTGTCTCGAGGCAGCTGCCTTGGTATTAACGATGATGAACCGCCAGGCAGGACCCTGTTTAATGAAATTAGATACACACTTGGTTCGTTTGTTCTTTTATTGTTGGTGTTTGTTCTGAGTGGCGTTCTTGGTTTTTGTGTTCCTGGTTGTTGCCATTTTGCGTTATTTTTTTAGTTTTTTGTACTTACATTGTTGTGTCACAAGTAACTCAAAATATCAATAACCAGGAAGATAAATACCAAGAATGCCACTGAGAACAAACGACAACAATACAAGAACAAGGACAATAAAAGCCAAAATATATTATTAATACTGCAAAGCAACCAAAAGCCGCCTTTATCTTTACAGTGAAACCTTAAGGTGAATTATGCTGGCCGAAACGTGTCGTGAAATTAATGTTATTATAATTATGTTTATATAAATAATATAACACAATATGACATTGTTGTGCATACAAGAGAATGTAATATTTTCAATTATAATCTCATGGCATAGCACAACGGCATGCAAACAATGAAAAAAACGTGAACTAAGTGTCATTTTTTTACGTGATTGAATGGTGTATGTAATTGCATCGTAAAGCGCCCGTCTTGTATCAGCAGAGTGTGGCTTATGAAGGTGAGTTTTGTATTATTGTAGGAGAGGGGTTGAGGGAAGCGTGCCATCCAGAACGGTAGTATGATTCGGATCTGCACATTCATAAATCCCAGTCTTGGATCCGTCTGCAGCCACTGAGGCTAACCTCGTTCCGTTGTGAAGGCGATGATACTTCCGTGCTGTTTCCACGAGGACTGGTGAGAAGATGCTGCCTGTGAAAGGTTAAAGGTTAAAGGTGCGGCAGAAGGCACTTGGATCTCGAACTTTAAATGTCAGGAGCTGTGAAGTTCAGAAAGTTGCAATCGACCGACATGTCCCAGAGTGGGTCCTATGTGTGCTGCAATCATCCTCATTCTTTGTAGATTATTGATACTTGTTTGTCGATGTCAGTGAATAACGACTGCATTATTGCTTTACTAGACACATTGTCTCCGCAAATACAGAAAACTTATGAAAGCAATCCAATATCATAGCAGTTTTGGCTTGTTCGCTCTGTTAGCTTTCGTTAAGAGTTACGAGAAAAGGCGTATTTGACGTTAAGACTTGCGTTTTAATTTGTAGGCGCCTTCGCAAAATTGCGAAAAGCGACTCTTAGATTCGTCACGTCTGTCCTTCTGTCTATCGGTCTGTCTGTCTGTCTGTCTGTCCGTCCGTCCGCATTGACCAACTCGGCTCCCACTTCACGGATTTTCATGAAATTTTATATTTGAGTGTCTTTCGAAAATATGTCGAGAAAATTTAAGGTTCTTTAAAATCTGACAAGACTAACGCGTACTTTACACGAAAGCCTCTGTACATTTGTGATAATATCTCTCTTAATTCTTCTTCCCATGTACATTGGACGTTATATAAAATTATGCCGAATTCCCTAAGATTTTTAGTTTCGGAGCTGCTTGCAAGTTTCGTTAAGGCTACCGCTGCATTTATCTATAGCTTTTTCTTGCCCAGAAATGTCTCTTCCGAACGCACCTTGAAAACCATTCTCTTTGTTATTTTACAAAGAATACGTGTAATATAGCTGCGAATTTATTGAATAAGCAGTAACTGACAGTCTGCAAACAACAAACAACCTACTTAGTGCTATCTGTGTCCTTAAACTTCAGACTGGGACAGGTTTCTTGGCGGGATTCTATGATGATGACTATAAATCTGCAGATTTCAGTGTCCGCACCAAGGAAGGTTGTGGCAAAAATCCCATACGTGAAGGCCTGAACTGTGCGCCTGGTGCTTGATTAACCCTTTAAGGACGAAGCGTATCTGAAATGTATCTGTTTTAGGTAAGGACTCAGTGCGTACCGCGCTGTAAACACTCCATTTCGGTTATATAAACCAATCTCTTAATGTTTCATAAGGCAAAAGTTGCTGTTTGTTCTGAGATCCGTACAAAACACATAAACGCAATGTGCGCACCACGTAGAATTTTTTAATGTTAAACCTGGTGGTACGTAAAGTTACCGCTAGGCTTTAAAATGTTAATATTCTATAGATAAAATACAAAGAAAATTACCTAACTGGACTGAATTGTAGTTTTAAAGGGGAATCGAAGTTAGTGTCTCGTGGTGGGTGGTGGGAGATAATTATATCCGCACCAACTTTCTACGTATGAGAACTTACATTTTCGTCCATCGTTATCTGTAACTGGAACAAAAGTGAAAGGAAATGTCACATATATCAGCATGTGCTTTCTGTCGTATTGTGGTTTTGCTCATTTATCCGTGCCATAGTGAATACGAAGCAACTGGCGACATCTCTCGAGAACTCCTCCCAACTAATAATACCCGAACCGTTCTTCTTGTGTTTCTCTGCAGTCCATTGGCCTCGATGCATCTGTGATACGTGACACATCTCTTGCCTCCTGCTGATCCAAGAGTGGACTGGTCCATCGCATAATACGCGAGTACAGCTGCCTCAATGAAAATTTTTACATAAACACACTTCTAAAGCGATACAGCAATGTAGCATGCGTGATGGAAACAAGAAATGCAGCCCAAGTTTTGTTAGCAAGCCATCTGAGAAGGGCTGTTTTTGAGAACTATTTGTGTGAGTACGTAGGAAGGTAATATCGTGCATAATTCGAACTTGGCGCTTTCTGAAAATGTCAGAGGCGTTTCTGGTTGAACCAGCCTGCACGATGGCAAATGATATTGTGCCGTTTCTTATTTAATGACGAATTCTGAACGAATGTTTGGGTGTTGTTGTTGTTGTTCATGTTGATGTTGATGATGTTGCTGCTGCTGCTGCTGCTGCTGCTGCTGCTGGTGGTGGTGGTGGTGGTGAATGGTGAACGGAAAAGATATTTAGAGAAGCGGCCGTGGCCTGTTTTAAGGTACAGTACCGTCCTGGACTTTGCATGCTTTATTATGTGGCAGTTCCTGGGGTTGAATTTAGGCCTGTAGGCTGGCTGTCCAGATGAAAGTGTCTTGTTTTCCTCAGTCAGGCAAATGGTGGCATAGTACGCTATCCGATTCCATGAACAACCTTACTAATTTGTTTGTAATTGCCGTATTGCAATGTATCTAGCTAGTAAAACGTAGTTAAATAAGCCAAGAAGAGGGCGTGCGAGTATTGTTGGTTCAACTCAACACACAGTACCCACTCACTGGGGTTAAAATTGTGCCGTAGTGATACGAGATCGAAATTACTGATTTCAACTCCTAATGCTTTCTAAACGATACTTGGAGCTATGTGTCCTCGTGTCCTTATGGGTCTGCCTTCGTTGCGTGGAGCTTGGTTAAGCCCAGCGACAGTTTTGGCTGTAACTTGCCTTTATTTTGCCTTGGTACGTTATCCTGTACAGGGTGTTTCTGAAATAGGCGTCCAAAACAAGGAGAAAACTTCATATATATACGCGTGGCCAAGGACGTTTGGTTTCTTTCTTATGATTACCTTAAATAAAAACACACATGAAAACAATTCACATCTCAGGTATCGGTACTAATGGTCCTAGAATGATGGGATTGTTATTGCCACTTTCATAATCATACAGCACACATGCAAACATTTCACAGTAGATGCTCGAAGTATCCGCCTTGCGTTGTTAAACACGATAATGCCCTTCTAATATTCTGATATTTAAAGTGAACATACCGCAAAAACAAAGCGCTCTAGGGCACGCGTTTTTATGAAGTTTCTTCTTTTGTTTTATCCACTGAACATATGTCTAAAATATGGCCGCCTATTTCAGAAACATCCTGTATTATTTCTGTTACACAAACATGCGTTACAGGGTTCCAAGACAGGTTTATGATCTAGCACACTAGCTTGTTTATTGCTCTATGAAAGGCTGTGTTCATGTCAGTCAGTTGTCTGTAGTGAACAACTTGCCTAGGAACATTTATCACTGACGACGCGGGTCCACATCCACGTGAAAGTCCTGTTTCGAGGCGCGGAAATTTGTTCTAGCTGTCTGGCATTACACTGGACTGGCAAAGGTTTGAGTATGGACTGGGGACCATTTGTTCTGTTTTATGTGGTCTTCTTCAGTTGCTCCAGGCCAATGCTGGAATTATACATTAGGATCACGACCGCTTTCTTCAAATGTTTTCTGGCATCTGATTTGTTAATAGAATTACTACCATTCCGTCTAATGCAGTTACGTATGGTACTGTAGTTTATTATCTAAGTTGTCTACAGTACTTCACATGGAATTAATTGTACGTATGTGAATTCTGTGTGCATTATTGTAAACAACTTACAGAATAAAGTATTACACATACATGGATTAGACGGAATTCAATTCATTCTACTGATATGGAGTGTAACGGAAGGGCAATAGAGTATTCCAAGAGTAGACTTTAAAACTGTCAATTGTTTTGATTCAAATATTCTTATTACATAAACTCAGCAGGTGATTTAATGTCGTAAAATGACTTTATGATTGAAAACTTACATTCCAGATTTGTACCTTTATTGTGGTGGTGGTGGTGGTGGTGGTGGTGGTGGTGGTGGTGGTGGTGGTGGTGATGATGGTGGTGTTGGTGGTGGTGGTGGTGGTGGTTCTTGTTGTAATTGCTTTGTTCTCTGGTAAGATTCTGTCTTGTAAAATCGCGGTAGGATTTATTCATTTTACGCCTGGGTATAAAATAAACATCTGCACAACATGTAGTCTATGAACTTAAAACACTGGCTAAATCAGTGGTAAAATATGACAGTGGGTCTTGGAGTGGTAGAAGAAAGAAGAGTGGCAACAGCTAAAACGAGACATTTAAGTACTTTAGCTGGTTATAAACGGTTAGACAATAAAAGAGACAGAAACCCTGACATGCGTGAGAAACTTTAAAGTTAATGATCCAGTTGAGCAGATCATATGTTACGCACAGGAACAAATGGAAGAATCATGTAGATACAGTGCGGCCAGGTAGCCGAAAGCGGCTTGGAATTACGAACCAGTAGGATGAAAATTCGAGTAAGAGTAAGGAGATACTGTAAGAAAGACTTTAGGGCGAACAGGTATTCAGTTGGCCGATCCATAAAAACAAGGCCTTTATTTCAGCACCAAGTTTAAGTTTCCACGTGACTTCATTTCCCCTGTCTCAATAATTTTGGGATTAGGGCTGATTTTTGGAATAAAGTGTCTTTAAGTGTGCGTTATATTCTTTTGGCAGAGTCCAAGTGTCAGATTCGTACATCTTTGTCACATTAGCGCCCTGTAGTTTATTATTCCCTGTATCATATCTCTCTGTTGTGAGATTTGAGGTTTTTACGCTGCAGACTGCGAATATACTGTTCTGTGGGATGTCTGATAGCCGCGGGATGTCTGCCTTGAAGATGGAGGCATTGATTTTTTGTCGAAACGTTAGTAACGCCTCCACAGTACGCTGCGTTACATTTGTCTTTTGTGTTTTACGGTTTATGTTTTTCCTCTGTTGAAGGTTGAAACAAAACCTGTGATCGTGTCTTTCACTTTCATTGAAGTCTCCGTCAAAACGCCTACGTGCACTCCGATTTTCGCGAGACGTGTTCCATATTTCGAAGAATTAAATACACAAGAGTCATATCCATTGTTATTCCACGTAAGAGGGAGGTGGTTTACAAATCCATGACAAAAACAAAACTTTGGTACACTTTAGTTATATGAAAACCTAGTGCTTTCTTCTGTTGGTCTGCGTGGTATTCCTTTTCAACCAGTTTCGGCCTAACAAGACACAAATTCTACGTCCTATCAGACGTTTGAAAGGGCCTGGCTGCATTCCTTGTTTCTTCCAAATAAACCTTTAAACAAACGATAAATAAAGAAAATAATTTGACGCTACAGGAAAGGTATGTTTTATATTCAGCACCATTCGGTTTTTGGACTTTGTCGATCGTACAGTGTTTAAAAATACAAAGAGTGGAACAACCTGTGAGCCGCAGGCCGTGAGTAGGTTTATCTGTCGGGCACACCTGAGTGGATGCTTCTGAACTTTATACCTGAGCACGGAGACAGACTCTGTCTTTCAAACATTATTTCTGTTGGTTTTAACACTGGATGATGTTAATGTGACCGATCATTTTCAGAACCGCCTAGAACCGAAAAACACGCTGTCTAGCAAATGGAACTTCAAAAACAGCACTTCTTACATTCTGTCGGATTTACAGTTACGGCTTTTTAATATACTTCTTCGAAATGGGTGGAATATATTCTTCTTCCCAGAATTTCCTTAGAAGTCGCGAATCTTGGTAGCTAATGCAGGGTCGGAAATCTGTGATAATGGAGCGGGTAACCGCGAATCTTATATACGTCTTGTTAGCTGCAGTCATTCCTAACCTCTCGTCATTGAAGTGTTGCTTAGACTTCTCTTACAGCGTGAAGTTCTATTTATTATTCTGTTTATATCTTACATACTATGTATAGGTTTTTGTCTTTTATGACTTATTCTTTTCCTGCCTTGAAGGCCTCAACGTAGCACATCAGGATTTTTATATAGTGCGCCGGTATATTATTGGCCATGTTGTTGTTGTTGTTGTTGTTGTTGTTGTTGGAAATTAGGTGAAGAAGTTTCTTAAGGACAAACGGTTATAGACAAGGCTAAAAGGGTGCAGTCGCCAGAACATCGATTGGGTATCGCTCGATTTGTAAGTCGGTGTGGCGTTCCTGAACCGTGAAGCCTGCTGCCCCGCGTAACTGAGTGCAGCTACGTCAAAGAAGTACCGGTTTCTAATCTCTTCCCAGAGGCCTGGCATTCTGAAGGCTTTGCCAATTTCGTCGGACGTTCCGGGAGCATGGGGGGACAGTACCTTAACCCTTTAAAGACGAAGCTTATCTGTTTTGTATAAGGACTCAGTGCGTACCGCGCTGTAAACACTCTCCACTTCGGTTATAAAAACCAGTCTCTTAATGTTTTATAAGGCAAAAGTTGCTGTTTGTTCTGAGATCCGTACAAAACACCTAACGCAATGTGGGCACCACGTAGAATTGTTTAATGTTAAACCTGGTGGTACGTAAAGTTACCGCTAGGCTTTAAAAGGTTAATTACGTCATGACCACTTCTTCCATCGTCCGTCTGAATTCACCTTTTATAATCGTCCGGTCAAAGAGCATTATGCAGACTTTGTAGTCAGTACGGTGTCGTTAGATAAACGGAGATCCATCTATCGGCCGCGCAGAAAGCAAGTGTTGCATTGCGTACAGCGACTCCTGTACGACGCTGTTTCGGAGTGAAGGCCAGCCAAGTCAATTCGAGTGATAATATCTTCGGTCGGTCGGGTGTCCATGAACTCTTCCCCCGCCATCCCGCCACTCTCTTCCCGCCAAACTCACGCGGACGGCGCCCTGTGGCAAAATAACTAGTTTTTCTTCTTCACTTTTTTTATTTATGTAATTTTTTTTCCATCTCTGTCTCCTTGTCTGTGTTTTCTACCTGGTCAACAGAGGCCACGCTCCATGTGATCTCTCCCAAAAAGCAAGTTTAGGAGGCCGTAGAAGAGACCGCTAACCTTTATGCAAAGTTGCGAGACGTGAGGCAGATATTGGTACTGCCTAACATCTGCCCAGCTGCAACCAAGTTTATCTGAAGGAAAGCGGTATAAACATGGCGAGGTGGGCTGTTTATTTCTTCTAAAAGGTTTTGACGATGGTGTATAATATTGTGTGGTGATGGGTTTATGGACTTTATCCATCGTCCGAAGAGTAAAATATTAAAAATATTAAAAAATTAAAATCACAGCGTTTCGGAAGCTGGCTCTGCTTCCGTCCTCAGGTGAATGGGGGGGGTGGGGGAAGAGAAGAACACCTATTCTGGTGGGCCCCTTAGAGCTTAGGCAGCTAGTCCAGTGTCTAAGGGGCCCACCAGAGTAGGTATTCTCCTCTTCTCTCCCTCCATTCACCTGAGGACGGAAGCAGAGCCAGCTTCCGAAACGTTGTGATTTCAATTTTTTAATATTTTTAATATTTTACTCCTCGGACGGTGGATAAAGTCTTTAAACCCGTCACCGCACAATGTCTATTTCTTGTTTCTTTCGCTATTAAATTCATAATAGGCTGGCCGATATTTATGAAACTTTGCAGAAATGTGATACCATTACAAGCTGCCGGCTTAAGCTGTTTCAGCGAGATAAGAGTAGGCAACGGCAAGGATTACGTTGGTTCAGATATGAGGATGTTTTGGATGGCGGGGTGGACGGAAGGAAGGAATTTACATGGTAATAATTATGACTTTTTCCGTTTTTAGTAAACAATGAGAATGAAATTGGCGGGGCATGTAGCACGTATGGAGGAAAAGAGAGTTCCATACAGGATTTTGGTGGGTAGACCTGAGGGAAGGCGACCACTTGGGAGACCCAGCCGTAGATGGGAAGATAATATTCAAATAGATCTTCAAGCAGTGGGATGGGAGCATGGACTGGATTGAGTTGGCTCAGGATAGGAACAGGTGGTGGGCTCTTGTGAATACAGTAATGAACCTTCGGGTTCCATACAACGTGGGGAATTTCTTGACTAGCTGAGAAACAGTTAGCTTCTCAAGAAGGCCTCTGCTTCATGGAGTTAGTTAGTTAGTTAGTTAGTTAGTTAGTGAACAATGGGGAAGATTTCACACAATTAGCATATTGCTGTTTGTTATTGTAGAGGGACATTACGTATGAAGTGAACTGTCTTCCATCATACTGTCAGACACATTACGTATGAAGTGAACTGTCTTCCATCATACTGTCAGACACATTACGTATGAAGTGAACTGTCTTCCATCATACTGTCAGACAGAGGATGTAGCTCGAAAATCTGAACAACGTACGATTATAACGGCCACTGAATGACTCATACTGTGTAACGACAATATAAGTCTTCCAGTGTTTTGGGACGTATCTCACATTTTCTCAAACATTACAATGTTTATTTTAGAATACTAACATTTTCCACCCTTTGAGTTCATGGTCTGTTGCAGTGGCTTGCACATAGCCGCATGCTCTTGTCCCTAAATTGAAACATAAACAATTAAAAAAAAATATGGCTGCTACTGAAGTGCAGACTCCATATAAGGAGTTCATTAGCGCGGCAAGACGTTCATTTGAGCTCCCCACCTCCCCCTAGGTTTGTAATTAAAGCTTCTTGTGTATATCGTGAAGTCTTTATACACTTGCATGGTTGGCTGAATCCACCTGCGACGATTGAAATACAGTCGTATATTGGTTTTGTAATGGGTTTAGCTTCTGTGGAAATTAAACGAGCGAGACTGTAATGAGTACTACGACACCGATTTAACTTATTCTTTTCGAAAAACACTTTTACTGTCTTTGTAAATGTGTGAATATGTGTGTTTCTCTGTCTTTCGAAAAGGACCACCGAGAAGAGTTATTTATCTGAAGAACAGCGTCACTGAGTGGACGTAGAGCAAGCATGAGGGTACGAATATACTTATGATTTTGACTAGAAAAACTCGTGTAAAGGGGCTAATTGGATTTGTAGGTTGTCACAAATACGCTTCATAGGCGGTCGGGTGAACTGCTGGGTTTATTACGTACAGTTGTCTTCAAAATCTTGGAAGAGTTGCTGTCGTGGTCTATTTCAGGGTACCCTGCCCGTATTCGCCTGGTGGGATAGACAAAAATTGCGAAGAAATTTGGACAGCTGGTTTCATCCGACACTGGAATCATATACCTACCGATACAAGCCATCTACTTTATTGCTTGAAGTCACTTGCTTGGTAACGTTTTCACTGTCCACGCCCTGAAGGCATATAGGGGGAGTAAAGGTATAACTCCACTCATTCTTAACCTCGTTGCTAGATGGGTGTGAATGGTCGACATCACGCCCTGGCCGTTTTATCCCTGGGAAGGAACTAAGGTATCCATTGAGTAGGAGTTTGATTGGGGCCCCAGAGTCGGTCTGGACGATTTTGAGAAGAGAAATATCTCTTGCCTACTGCGGGATTCGAACCCTGGATCGTTCAGCGCGTAGCCTTGTCGATATACCGACCACTGCTTTTGTTGTGAAGATGGATACAAGGTGCAGTCGTGGCGTGGTTTAAAATACTGCTCAGGTTCGAAGGAAAGCCCTTGTGTTGTATATCAGTGAGTCTGTGTTGGGAGTTCATTGAAATAAACTGACAGGTCGTACACTTTACTGATTGTCTGAGAAATTAAGCCTGGTGGACATATTTGCCCCATCATTGATGTTTCCATACTAATTAAATTTCTGTTAAATATGACCTAATTCATGTTCGAAACATTTCGGAAGGTGGGAATTCAACACCCTCTAATTAGGCCTCTGCGTATATGTCCAGAATCATCGCCCTATGATCAGGACATTAAGCATCCTGGTTTCTTTTACAGTCAAAACATTCCCAGCAGGTAAAAACTTCCCCTCTCACATCTTGTTATGCTCGTTTCCCCCTCTTGGTAACACTCCCTCCATCCTCCTCTTGTTGCATAATAACAATTGTGATTGGCCGTAGTATTATAGTAAGGACAGTTTCCAGTTCCAGCCGTCACGCGGCGCTAGGTGTATCGTTTCCACCTGCTTCCCCTTTACCTGCCTACTTCATTTTACCTGCGTAACACAAATGTGTAGCTTTAGTGAGACGCGGAACGAAAGTGCTTTGTTTTATTGTTAGTAAAATGATTCTATTTGTGTGAAATATTATCGCCACCATGAAGGATAAGCACAGGCATCGGAAACATGCTTTGTTCCAGATTACAAAGGTATTGTATGTGGTGTATTGTTGTGTGGCGTGTAGTGTTTATGTGTCGGAGATGCATGATACTACGTCGCCATGTTGTGTGTTTTGTTGATAGAAATGTTGCTAGGATACATCGCGAAGAAAGTGCAAATATAAACGTACAACAACCTGTGTGTATTTTAGGTTTCAGATGTGATTTCTGTAGTTACGATCCATTACAATGACAGCGGCTGTGTAAAGCAAGTGTGTTAGTTTCAACAGCTGTATTTATTGGCTTATGTCTAATTCTGACTGACAGCTGTGTGAAGATCAGAGAGTTTCCATTGGGTATTTTGTTATGATTTTCATACGTCAGTGGTGGGGATGTGAACTAATCAAACAATTTCCTATTAGTACGTTATCTGCCAGGATTAACCATTTAAAGACGAAGCGTATCTGTTTTATACAAGGACTCAGTGCGTACCGCGCTGTAAACACTCTCCACTTCGGTTATAAAAACCAGTCTCTTAATGTTTTATAAGACAAAAGTTGCTGTTTGTGCTGAGATCCGTACAAAACACATAAACGCAATGTGGGCACCACGTAGAATTTCTGAATGTTAAACCTGGTGGTACGTAAAGTTACCGCTAGCCTTTAAAAGGTTAAGGGATATGTATTTCATGTCGCCGACATCTAAACATTGTTACATATTAATTTGTCGTAGTTTTAATTTTTAAATACTTCTTACACGGGGAAGGGGGGGGGGGGGGTAGTGTGGTAGGTGTAATGACTGCGAAATTTGAGGTTTACGTAGCGGTGTAATCTAGGATTTTGGTCTCATACTTTGGCGTTGGATGAGTGGGTCCTGACTTTTTGAAATAAAGTAGTACCTTCTATTTGACGGGTCAAGCAGCCTTCTTGGACTGTCTACCAATGAAATCTGCGTAAGAATCCAGAAGACACGAATCTTCACCCAAGTTGCTGCTGTTTGGATGAGATTTCATTCTTTGATATTTTTTCTAGACGGGGGAGTCTGGGAACTGTCATTGCTTGCACGTGATCCCAGATGTGAATACTGTCAGTAATGTGTTCTCAGAATTTTTCATTCCGCTTTCCTCAGAATTGCATGCCGAATTTCGTAGAGTATTTTCTCTTTGTCGATCCCAGTGGCCACGTGGTCTAAAGCGTGGGTCTGCGACCGTTCGTTTGCTGGGATTGTGGGTTCGAATTCCGACGGGGGCATGGATGTCTGTCTCTTGTTAGCGTTGTGTGTTGTCAGATAGAGGTCTCTGCTTCGGACTGATCACTCGTCCAGAGGAGTTCTAGCGAGTGTGGTGTGTCTGAGTGTGATCGTGAAGCCTCGACAATGAGGCAGCCCTGGTCCACGCGGGGCTGTTGCGCCGTAAAAAAATTTTCTCTTTGTCAGTGTATAGTTTTTCTTTGCTTATTAATAGATATTGGCACGAGCTTGGATTGCATCTGTGTCTTTTAATTAACAATTCAATTTGTTACTCAGTGATGTAATACTAGCGATGCCTCTCCAGTCACTCTACCTAAAAATCCCCCGGTGTCTGTATTTAGCGCCATACGCGCGCCCGCCCACACACACATACGCGCGCGCGCGCGCGCCGACTTCATCCTGACGCTTGCATGAATGCTGCAACCGTTTGGACATCCCCGTTTGGTTTTATAAAACTAATGTAGGTGATTTTATTGATATCCTTGCATTGCGTTTAGTAACTTCAGCTGTGGTGCTGATCTGTGTGGCCATGCTTCTAACGCATGTGTTGCCTTGGATCGTGGGTTCTAATCCCTTTCGGCGAAAGGATGTTCGAACATATTTCTCTTGAACAGAAAAGTCGGTCCAGATTTTTGATGGGGTGATCCTCTATCCAGGTAGTTCTGTCGCTTGTCTGAAGAGGAATCATACTGCAGTATCAAGAAGCAAAATAAGAATCCTCATGGTACAAGTGTCTAGAATGGTGACTTATGAAATAAGCCAACCAAGATTTTAAGATCTTAGAGAATGCACAGCGTTGGAAGTCGTATTGGACTTGACACATTTGTTGCAATTCTTCTTAGTATCAGTGTCGAATGAGCGCTTACTCTGAGGTTAGCACTGTGTAAATAGCGTGGCAGGAAGTCGGAGATTGCCCTTTTGTCCCAGTTTCCATTGCTGTCTCTGTTCCTTTAGTTTATTTAACGACGCGGTGTATAGTTAAAGGAAGTTTGTCTTGAGCATGCTTTGAAAGCATATGGGATCGTGGAGGTGTAGCTCCATTTACTCGTAAGCTCGGCACGGATGGGATGAGTGTTCAGCTTCACGCCCCGGTTGCTTTAGCTTCGGAAAGAACATTCTCTGCCCACTGAATAGGAACTGGGTGGAACGGCTCGGTGTAGCTGCAAAGTTGTTCAGCTTCGATGGGGAACTGGCAGGTTTATTATTAATGACCACATAGGAAGGGCTCGTTCATTGTGTAGTTTAGGGATTTAATTCCGGCATTTGCGTGGCGGAACTGACTATTGCGACGACAGTAGTATGACCGGTTGTGGACATCGGAGGAAAGTACCGTCGTCTGGTTTGGTTACTGGTTTTTGAAGTTGCATTTATATTTAAATATGGCGTCCAAATTTAATACTACGTATTGGTATCAGGTTTAGTGAGCCTGATAAATATTTTGAAATATCATATTGCCTGCCCGTAATATGAACTATGATCGGGCAGGTAATTCAGGTACTGCTGACACTAGTGTGGAAGAAGAGTATGAGAAGTGTCGCAGTGCATGCGGAAAGAAAACGGATTTAAAATCAGTGTTACGGCTCTTGTTCTTGGCAATTTATTCTAGTTTTAATGTTTGGCATGATTATTTATAGTGAGCCTTCGCACAGGTATGCTTACGTGTGTGAAATCGGAAATAAACCACCGCCCCGCCGCCGCCGCCACTTTCCCAACGGACGGTGGAATGTAGTGGTTAGCATTCCCGTCGCCTTTTCTGAAGGTGCCCGGTTTTAACTTCGGCCGGGAAACCGGCTATCAATAAAACTATTTTAATGAATTTCACCAGTAAGTGTTTGGAATGTTAGACCGCTTTGTGCAATCCACCATCTCCCACACCCCCCGGAATTCGTGGTTCGTAATCGTATTATTCGCTGCTTTACGTATGACGTCGCAATCAGTAGGGTGTTGTTGAATTGTGTAGGGAAAGAAGTGTCCTTTCTACCATGAGTTGGAAGAAGCAGATTTTTCCGAAATGTCGATAACCACTTACCAAAGTACACTGTGTCATAACCTCGTGACCTTGATTTTCGCTGTCGTGAGGATCTCTTATCTAATCATTCTTTCCTTATTTATCTACCTTACTTCCACTTGTTCTTGCCTTCTTCCCCTGATTTATTCAAGCCTTAGCTTCTGGAATTATTTTTCTCTCTGTGGGCTAAAATTCTTTTGCAGGCGTCACGTAGTTTTTCCTTTATCTGTGTTTACTGCGTATTGTATTCGGGCGTCACATTATTTAAGGTTAGAGGGGAAATAATGGTGGCATTTAAAAAACTGACTTATTATGTATTTTTTTTTGTGAGACAGCGTGTTTTTGAAGTGTCATTTTGGGAAATGTGCAGAAGTATTTGTGTTAGATTACTTCAATTAGCATTTTTCCGTCTGTTAATTTTGTGCCCATTGTGGCTAGTTGTCCGTGATCCTTGGAAGTGTGGTGACCACGTGCTTTAGAGAATATCCCAGTTTCTCCAACGAGCAACATCATCTGTAGTGAATTCTCCCGGATGTCCGGATTCTGTACATTTTTAAGGTGCCTGGAAATGAACTTTCGCTCAGAGTTGTCAAGCAGCGACTCTCTGGTCATCCAGTATCTTACTTGTTTCGGTAGTCACTGCACTTCAGTCGTCGTCATTTCACATTCGATGCTGTATAACTTCTCCGGCTGATAAAATGTCAGTTACACTAAGGCCACGCGACCATATTTTGTTTTGTCTTCCGTGCACGGATGTGGACTATAAAATATTATGTTTCAATCACATAAAATTCCTGTTGAAGTAAGCCTTTCAGCAAAAGCCTCGAGCGTGGCAAATGAATGCTAGACGCCGCCACTCCCTGTGTAATCACTGAACCGTCAACTCGCCCCGATGAATTGAATTAATTACGGATACTCTTTGTTTCCGACAGGTGCTCTGGCATCTCGACATCTTCCGTCGCAGTTTCCGAGAGCTCTCCGGACACGCGTGCATGGCGGAGTCCTGCATCTTCTGTGCCCTCAAGGTAAGTTCGTCACCATTCTTACTCTTCTAGGCCTTTAGCGACATAAATTACAAGAAGTCTACCTGTACATGATATCTGTCAAAGGCGTGCTGTGAATTGAAGTGGGGTTTCAGGACACTTGATCCAGTCAAAAAGGTCCGAAAATTCTACGGCACAGGCCTCAGTTAACAGAGGTACAATGTCCGTTCATCTGCGTGTTTCATCTCCGAAACTGCGTCACAGATACAAACAAAATTTGGTGTTGTGCAAAGCATATATTGATTATATGTAAAAATGTAAATACGTTATAAAGAACCACAACTTTGTTTCGGTTCCTTTATACAGGGTTTTGATGGGAAAACCAGAATAAAAGGTACCACTTGGAAGATCCAGGCGTGGGTAGGAATTGTAAAGAAAACGGATGGGATTTTGTGGAGTGGATTCATCTGGCTTACAATAGGGACCAGTGACGAGCTCTTGCGAACGCGATAATGAACTGCTGGTTTCCATAAACTGCAGGAATTTCTTGACTTGCTGAGGAATCGGTAGCTTTTCAGGAATGACAGGTCCATGGAATTAGCTTTAATTTCTTCATTACTTGGAGTATATTAACTGTGTGTAAAACAGGCCTAATTGTTTAGGAGTAACGAGGCCAGACAAGCAGACGTGTGGGCGTACGTCCTCGTGGGTACTTAAACGGTAATGAGAAAGTAGAGTAATGCAGAACAAAATGATTAGAACACAAGGAGCAAATGCAATTAAACAGGTCACGGTACAAAGGAAAATACGAGCATACATTATGGACCTATGGATGGTAAAGTACAAAAAGACCTGAGAATAGACAAGAATTGCAACGAGCTAACACTACTTCTTGAAAAATAATAATAATAGTAATAAATTAATAATAGTAATTATATGCGAGATGTAATGGACCAGATGAAACTACATCCTTCCGAGAATTTGAAGTTTAGGCTGTGGGCAAATCATTTGGAAAAAACAATCACCAACAAATGCACAAAGAGTTTTTTTCATCAAGTGTAACACACTGGGTCGAAACATGTAGGAGTGTGTTACAATTGATGAAAAAATCTCTTTGTGCATTTGTTGGTGATTAATGTTTTTTGTATAATGTAGTGCACGGACATAGAACACATTAAAATCATTTGGAATTTAATTCAGAGTTAGGTATAGAGTGATTCTGGATATGAAAGAACCCCACAAGGGGTTTAATGTTTCATTTCGCGGAAACACCACCTAAAATATTTCTTACGTGAATTGACATCAGCTGAAAATTTCGTACATGTGTGAATATTTCAAGCGTCGCCAGTAGTATAACAATCTGCATGTTACTGTACAAGAAGTGTTGGGCACTTTCATACAAAGATAGCCAAGGCCTTGTCTGTTGTATTACCAATGATCTTGAAACTTCTCTTGTAAACCAGTTGGTCCACCATGTACATGGTGTTAGCGCTTATAGAAAACACCATAGAGGGTCTGCTTCCACCAAACAGCGTGAAGTGTCATGAGAAGTTGGTATTTAGGACAAGCTGAGAAGTTAACCTGCTGTAACCTCTAGAATAGTGTTTCTGAACCGGTGGGACGCGTGCCACTTGTGGGAATTCGGCGTCTTACTTTGGCGGCACTACAGTGTTGTCGTGTGACGCCATGTGAGCTTGATACAGGCTACTAGTCTGGAATGTGTTTTACTCTTATACCCTGAAGATGGAAGCAGTGTGTTGCTTCTTCCATAACGGAGGTAAATTGATATCAGTCTACCCGTTGTCACATCTCAGAACACAGTAACATTCAACAGCGCTGGACTTGCCATACGTCCTTCGGGTTTTGATTTTCGGTTCCCGCCTGCACGTGGTCTGGCTTCTGGTTTTTCGGACCATCCGTCCGTCCGTTCATCCGCATGGAACAAGTCGGTTCCCAGTGGACGGATTTTTATGAAATTTGACATTTGATTATTTTTCGATAATCTGTCGAGAAAATTCAGTTTTTATTAAAATCTGACAGTTATAACGGGTATTTCACATGAGACCTATGTATATTTATGATATCTCGCTGGAATATTTTTATAATGAGAAATGTTTCAGACAAATATTGCAGAGAAACTTAAAAGACACATTTTATGTTCAGTAACTTTTTTTGTTCCGAAAATTGTGCCGTTCATGAGATAATGTGGAAAGATGTAGAGGCAGACAGGCCACAGATCACACTATAATACGGCACTTGCACTTTGCGTACTGGATAACTGAGAGTACAGAAACACACTCATAATATGTAATACTTACTGCTTTTCCACGGCAACAATGGTCATGCGAGGGCGTCTGAATGTTTCGCTTATATGTACACTGCCTGTCCAATTCTACGTGCACGCGCACGTGAAGGAGAAAGCTGGTATAGCCGAGTCGGTATACGTGGCTGGACTTGAGAATCAGGGTTCTGTTTCCGTCAGGAAAAGTCTTTCCTCCACAGTGTCTAGACCAGCTCTGGATCCCGTCTTAGCGTCCTGCCGAATTGTTACCAAGAGTAAAGTCGCCGGGGCATGCAACTGACGACAGTCCTTTTAGCGGATTAAGAATGTGTGGAACTATACCTTCACTCCCCTTTATATCTTAATGGCACGATACTTTTTTAAGCTCATATGCAACCTTAGCTGTGCTTAACCCTTTAAAGACGGAACGTATCTGTTTTATATAAGGACTCGGTGCGTACCGCGCTGTAAACACTCTCCACTTCGGTTATAAAAACCAGTCTCTTAATGTTTTATAAGGCAAAAGTTGCTGTTTGTTCTGAGATCCGTACAAAACACACAAACGCAATGTGGGCACCACGTAGAATTTTTTAATGTTAAACCTGGCGGTACGTAAAGTTACCGCTAGGCTTTAAAAGGTTAAAGACGGAACGTATCTGTTTTATATAAGGACTCAGTGCGTACCGCGCTGTAAACACTCTCCACTTCGGTTATAAAAACCAGTCTCTTAATGTTTTATAAGGCAAAAGTTGCTGTTTGTTCTGAGATCCGTACAAAACACATAAACGCAATGTGGGCACCATGTAGAATTTTTTATTGTTAAAGCTGGTGGTACGTAAAGTTACCGCTAGGCTTTAAAAGGTTAATGCCTACTATTAGTTTTATAGTACACAACTTAGTGTATTTAGGCTGCTTATTCTTATACGTGCCGTTCCACACGAGTATGCTGTTACGACAGCCTTATTTGACTTCTGATATATCATAAGTTACTGTCCATTGGTACGTTTATTCAAGGTCTTGTGTGAATTGTGTTCCAGTCAGAGGTCGAAACCTTGATCTCTGGAGCACGTGGGTGGGTAAATGGACACAAAAGTAACTTTCCATTTTGTCGATCTATAAAGTATTAAATGTCTGCTGTCTGAGCGATGCCAGTGCAGTCCGCTCGTAAAATATCCGTGAGACGGGGTGTTCTGAGTAATGTTGCAGGTCAGTTGTTGAGTTTGTTTTAATGGTACCGGCTAGTTCTTGAGCTGTTAAAGGATGCTGTTCTAACTGAATAAGTTGTTCAGCGGCAAACTGACAAGAGATAAAGAAGGATTAATTATCGTATTGATGTGAAAATTAAAGGATTGGAAAGAAGGCCGTCGTAGCCTGTTTCATGGTACTGCTTCGACCTGCCAGGATCTCTAGTGTCCCCGCTGATTTTTAACGACATGCGGGCGGAAATATGTAGGTTTTAGCTGCTCTTATCTGGTTATGATATTATTAATACTTATGAGCGACCTGTGATATATCCATCAAGTGGCAGTACACACTAGATGACAAGTCTGTGATTCCCGATTGGCGTATATGGGATTTTTCTCAATACCGCCATGTCTATAGCCTTCCTGGTGGCCATTTTGTCGTGCATAAAGGTGATTGTTAACGTCGAGGCTAAGAATGCTCGAAACTTTAACTGCACGTCCCTCGTTGGCTTGCTGCGTGTTCTGTAATTGTGTTTAGGGATAATTTTCTTCGCCTTCTGTTCGGACTTCGAGTTGTAGCCAGGATTTACTGTATAGTTGAGGCTGTACAAGCGCTGTGCAAATTATGTCTGCTTTGTATTGCTACGGTGTACTGCAGGCTATGTAGGGGAACACCGCGAGGTCTTCGCCCTAGCTTGTTGGAGCGTTTCCCTCCAGGCCATTACAGTAGTGAGCGTCTTGTTCACTGACTGTGAAGGCTTGTCTCTTGTCCAGTGGGGATGCAGAGATAGGCCTACTGCTTCAGTGGCTTATATTCTGTGTGTGCCCTACTGCATCTTTTGAAGCCGTGTACAGATTTTGACGGAAATCGATATGTGTTCTGGTACTGGAGTCACGGATGGTAGGAAGATAAAATGATGAAGAAATGATTTCTTCATCATTTTGTCTTCCTACCATCCTTATTGGGGCCGCGGTGGCGCAGTTGGTTGAGGCACTGCACTACAAACCGGAAGGTCGCGGGTTCGATTCTCGATGGTGTCCGTGGATTTTTTCAATGGCATAATCCTGTCGGTCGCACTAAGAGAAATGAGTACCAGGAATATTTCCTGGGGGGTAAACGCGGCCGGTGCCTAGGGCTGACAGCCTTACCACCTTCATGTGTCGATTGTCTAGAAATCTGGGAGCCTCGACCTCCTGGAACCGTAATGGAACCCTGCAATGGGATTGCTTTACCTTGCTTTTACCATCCGTATTAATAATAAAATATGGTGGATGCGCGTGCTTGTGAAGCAACATACAAGTACTCTAGCAGCACTGAATGTGGGACCGCGAAGTGCTGTACGGTTTATTCTAGAAATGCGGAGCTTTATTATTTTATGTAAAATATAAAATGCGGTCGTACTGACTTCCACTTCTTGTGTGATGCCGATAATCAGTGAACTGCTGGAGCTCGCTAAGTGAAATTTTAATGGCGATAGATCATGTGTTCATGATAAGTGTGTCCCTGTCACCACGGCATGGCGTCTGCTGAGGTTGCGGCTGAGGAACAGCCTCCGGTTATGGAGGGTAGCTGCGAATATATCGAATAAGCAGTAGCGTGCAGCCGACAAAGTGCGGTGCTCCAGCTTGGGGATGGGCGTGGGGCTAACAACTCTCACCTTGAAAACGCAACGTGTTTCGAAATGGAACACCCAGCCTCAGACCTGGGCAGATTTTCTAGGTTTTCGAGAAAGAGGATGCTGCTGGGGGGGGGGGGGTAGTTTAGCCTGGATTGATCTGACTCAGGATAGGGACATCTGGCCGGCCTTTTTGATACGTCGGAATGAACCTTCAGGTTCCGTAAGACGCGGAGAATTTCTTATCTAGCTGAGGAACTACTAGCTTCTCAAGAAGGGCTCTGCTCCATGGAGTTAGTTAATTTGTTAGTTAGTTAGTTAGTTAGTTAGTTAGTTAGTTAGTTAGTTAGTTAGTTAGTTAGTTAGTTAGTCAGTCAGTCAGTTGGTTAGTCAGTCATTCAGTTAGTTAGTTAGTTAGTCAGTGAGTCAGTCATGTTTGAAATATAATTTGTAACTGTTTACTGCGTGGGATTCAGAGCCGCGTTGCTGTGAGAAGAGGAGAAGAATGTTTTGACCCCGCCGGGTATCGAATCCTGATTTGTCGGTCGTCCAGCCCGTACCGACAGCATTATTCTGGCTCTGACGATGTGACCTGTTTGTTGCCTCTCCGTCTCTCTTTTCTCACACGGTCAATAGAATACGGTGTTGAGTTGCTTACAAGGCCTATCTTTCATACTTCTGGAGGGAATTCACTTATGCATGTGCCTGTACCGTAATGATACGTCTTACAAGGAAAATGCAGACTTGGATGTTAAGGGCCAAGCGATTAAAAATACAGCATTATTAGTTAACACGTGATTAAACGTCTCCTTTATTATTTTAACCAGTTGTTTTTAATGCAAGTTTTATACATCTGTTTTGACAGTTCACGAGAAGTTTTGTAACTCGATTCACCAGTATGTAAAAAACAAATAATGCTTGTCATAGATCGTGAAGCCATTACCAAGATTGCGTAGCGTTTGTTGACAAATTACGGGATTGTTAAATGCATCCTGAAGATTGTCTTTAGACCTTGTATAATATCTGTAATGAAAATCCCTCGAAAGAGTTCATACTTTGCCCCCCTGATGACATTCAAGAAGAGGTCATAACGTGACGTTATTGTTTATAGTAAGAGTCGACCAATAGGATCACATCCCGCGCACTTATGCATCTATCTGTCCTCTCTTCTGATTGGCTCTCAGCCTCTCGCGGGTCCAACTTGCGGTGAGTTCATCGTCTTCAGTTCGCAGCTTCTTTATACTGCTCGATGTTCGCCACGAGCGTCTCTTTCTGCAGTCGTGATATTCGCTCTTCATTTTGCTTTTTTCTGGTTTCAGTCGTCTGGCACGACCTGCCATACAAGGCTTCAACAGGACGAATTGTGTGATTCACTGCAGCAGGAAAGTATCTCATCTCTGTCTGTAAGCAGAACTGCGTGGGCTGTTACATTGTGTTCGGACCGTAACTGTGAGATCTAGAGTTGTTCTTCAGTTATTCTTTAACCACAGAGAAATAAATGATTTAGTGAGCACGATGAGCCTTTTAGCCTACTTCAGCTGCTTCTTCCACCCTTAAGGAAAGAAATTGTGCTTATGATTTTACGTTGCTGTCTCTCTGGAACAGATGATCGATGTTAAATAAATATGATAGGAAGATACAACTTAGGAAGTCACCCTAATGACGTCCTAACTTTCTACACTCAGTAAAAATGTGTCGGACGCGCGAACTTCTGAAGTGGGGCAGAGACTAGCGCCTTTTAATATAGCGTCGTGATATGGTATATGATAAGGAAACTTTGTTAATGTCCACGCCATGAAGACATGTAGGGGGCGTAGCTGTATACCTCCACTCGTTCCTAACCTAGGCGCTAGATGAAGGTAAGTGGTCAACATCACGCCACAGACTTTGTACTCCCGGGAATGGGCAACAGTAAGCGTTGAACAGGGAGCTGGGTGGGCCCCAGAGAAGGTATGGACGTTTTCGAGGGGAGAAAGATCTCTTGCCGCTGCCGGGATGATGTGTGATAAAGGGTCTTAAAAAATTTTTCACATAAAAATCAGTCAACAGCCAGCTGTTTTTATTCCTCTCTTCATTAGGAGGTTGAGCGACAAGTTTCGGCCTGTGCCAAGGCCATCATCAGGGTCCTTTTTACAAAAACACGAGTGTAAGAACTCTACATGCTATACAAGAGGGAAAGCCTTCTCCTTCACAATATGTTAAAAATGTATACAGATTTTGTGTATGTATTACACAGAGTAGATAAAAGAGGCGAAGCTAATAAAATATATAAAAATATGTGTAAAGAGTATTCAGGCATGTAAGATAAAGGATAGAATCGTCATCGACCATAAGACGAGAGTTTAATATTTGATTTTCTTTTTCACTGTTGCCATCAATATTGCACGTGGGATTTCCGTCTACAGGTGTATCGTATGTGCAAAGCGTAGAATGCTTATCCAATTCCATGGGCTTTTTTGAACTTCCAGTATTTTGTTTTTGGTTTGTCAACCTTTTGATGGAGACTGTACGTGTTCCTTGTCTAAAAAATATGAAGTGACTTGTTAAATTATAAAGAACTTTTTTGTAAATAGATCTGAGTTAATGTACGAAAGGCGATGGTTACTTACAGCATTGGTGTAGTCTCTTGTTCGTCTGTGTAGCAGATATGCGTCTTCAAAAAATATGCAACTTTTGTCCAAGAATTTTTTTTTGTAGGGTGTAAGGTAACGCGGTGGCCTTGCCAAGTTATGTGTAGGTGGAATGTGGTACAGCTACAGATCACATTACGCACATTGTGCTCTAAATGTTGCTTGTAACACAGTGATTATATATATGACGATTGTGCGAGACTTTAACGTCATATCCGACAAATGTCGCTTCGAATGCGCGTGTATGTTCAAAGTTCTTTATACACTGAAATTCGTTGTCAACTAACCCTTTAAAGATGAAGCGTATCTGTTTTATATAAGGACTCAGTGCGTACCGCGCTGTAAACACTCTACACTTCGGTTATAAAAACCAGTCTCTTAATGTTTTATAAGGCAAAAGTTGCTGTTTGTTCTGAGATCCGTACAAAACACATAAACCCAATGTGGGCACCACGTAGAGTTTTTTAATCTTAAACCTGGTGGTATGTAAAGTTACCGCTAGACTTTAGAAGGCTAATTTATAGTTTCCAGTAAAATGTGCAGGATGTTGGAGAGCAGAAGAGGATATTGAAACCCAAGGGACAAGCGGCGCGGGAATTTGTAACATTACATAAGCAGGAGTGTAGTGAATCTTCCTTCTTACTTTATGCAGTATTTGTTATTCAGTGGGGGAACGCAGCCATAAGATTCTTGTAACAGGAATGAGTGTAAAAGAAAGGACCTGACTCGAAAATCTCATTCTATGATACTTAGGTGTGGACTGGGGAATAATATTAAAATGAACGGATTTTAAGAATGTTAATCGGATCTTGGTTAATTTCTGCTGCCTGTATTCATGTTGAACATTGGGGGATTTAGTAAGCAAATAAGGAAGCAGCCGTCGAACCAACCGACCGAGCTAACTAGCAAACTAACTGCATGGTGTACGAGCTTCCTTCAGCTGCGGTTTCATATGCATTTGATCAAGACATTCACGGTTGGCTACCTGCATAACGAAGCCTTTCCTGAACCACAGAAACTATTCATGCATTTTTGGTACAGTCCATCATTATCCTTCCGTCTGGGCATGTCTCTAAATCGGATGAATATCAGATGCTGAAGGAAATCAACCTTTTAAAGCCTAGCGGTAACTTTACATACCACCAGGTTTAACATTAAAAAATTCTACGCGGTGCCCACATTGCGTTTATGTGTTTTGTACGGATCTCAGAACAAACAGCAACTTTTGCCTTATAAAACATTAAGAGACTGGTTTTTATAACCGAAGTGGGGAGTGTTTACTGCGCGGTACGCACTGTGTCCTTGTATAAAACATATTACGTTCCGTCTTTAAAGGGTTAATATAACTATTCTCTCAGTTTGTATATTGCCGCTGATCCAATTGATTTAGCTGATACTGAAATACGAAGCATGAAACGTGCTGCAACTGAACAACGTATTGCTACGTCACATGCTTTTCCCCTCTTTGTACCTCCGTCCCCCTTTCGCATCAGTTCGAGTCAAGCCTCGTGTTTCGGGCTGAAGTGATAAGGGACTTGTCAGAATCTGTTGTATTTGTACATTTATTTAACATTTATGTGCGATTTATTTTACGTTTCTGTCAGTATGGACTGTATTGCGTCGAATTATGTGTAAATAATCAGAAAGGACTTGGAAGAAGATGGTAATTGCCTAATTTAAGATATTTCTTCGAGATTTGCCTCGTTTCTGAGGAAAATCGCGAAAATAATAGTAAGTACACCCTGTCACCAGGTCGAGATTTAAACCCGGGGGTTCCCAAACACGAATCAGGAGTGATTCTCTCTTGACCGCGACGCAATTCCCGGTTGTGTTTGAATAACTGCACGTAGGCACAGTTACATCCACAGTGGAGTTTGAAAGTGTGTCTTAATTAACCTTTTAAAGACTAGCGGGTGGTTTACATAGCACCTGGTTTAACATTAAAAAATCTACATTGTAGTGACATTGCCTTTGTGTATTTTATGTGGATCTCAGAACAAACAGCAACGTTTACCTTGCATAGCATTAACTTACTGGTTTTTTAACCGAGGCGGAGAGTTTTTACAGCGAGGTACGAGCTGAGTCCTTATATAAAACAGATTACCTTTCGTCTTTAAAGGATTAACAGCGCTTTCTGCAGTGCAGTGTCAAATAGGAGAATAAGGAACAGGGACAAAACGTATACGATCTCAGTATTTGCACAGAACTTACTGAAAAAGTTACAAATATAAGCGTCTATTGGTCTGGTTAGCCGGGCTTCGGAATTGAACCCGTGACATCTGAAACATAAGCAGGAGTATTGAACGTTTGGTCAGAACCTATCGGCTCAGCGTCAGACCCGCAAAGATGCTGAAATGTTTGGCGTATCTACGTTCGGAAATAAATATACCGCTGTTAACCTAAACACACTGAGTAACTGACTTGCCTGGTGTCCGAACTGGAATGGTTAGCATTTCTAACACACAAGCGTACCACTGCAGCTCGTTCTGTGCCAGTTCGATTAAATTCGCATTATATTTTCAGTAGTGAAGTTCTTTTGTGTTGGCCACTCAGACGTGGAGCCCGAGAACAGTTTTGTAAGTTTCGCTTTCTCGCCGTTTGAATGCCTTAATAAACCGTAAATGTACTATTCGTTTGGACGAGAAAATGGAAAATAATCAGCACAAAATACAATAAAGGAGTTTGTATTTTGCGAGACTTTATTTCTCACATCAATGTTATTAAAGATACATCGTTTTCGGGGTAGAAGGCCGTGTTGAGTGGTGAATATTTACGGACGTTTCGAAGCATCGGAGTGCCCTTATCTTCAAACCCAACTGCTTGACACTAAAGATGAAGGCGTATCTACCCTAAATACAGGCGAACCCGGTTATGACGACATCGGTTTATGCGACACCTCGTCTATAGCGTCAGATATTCAGTGGTACCAATTAATTCCTCACTGTTAAGCATAAAATTATACTCTTCTGTTAGAACAACACGGGTTTACAACGGCACAAAATATTCAGTTCCCTTCGTAACATTATAACTGAGGTCGACTGCAGATACCATTGCATGTAGCATATTTGGAATTCGTTTCAACAAATTGAGAATCCTATTTAATTGTTTGCATCTGTAAATTAGTTACGATGTTAACCCTTTAAAGAAGAAGTTTATCTGTTTTATATAAGGACTCAGTGCGTACCGCGCTGTAAACACTCTCCACTTCGGTTATAAAAACCAGTCCCTTAATGTTTTATAAGGTAAAAGTTGCTGTTTGTTCTGAGATCCGTACAAAACACATAAACGCAATGTGGGCACCACGTAGAGTTTTTTAATGTTAAACCTGGTAGTACGTAAAGTTACCGCTAGGCTTTAAAGGGTTAATACAAGTATTTCCTTGTTGGTATGCCATTATTTTAATACCAGACTATATCAAAAGCATTGCTTTTAATGTTGCACTGGACGTTTATGGAGGAGGAGAGGAAGGCCAGCCCTTAAACCCGCTTTCCAAATATGACCATGGATTCTGCTATGAACCCAGCTTTAAAATTACTTTCGCTTCTTGTCAAATGAAAGATGTTGAAAAATTGCTCATTCGAAGCGTTCAGTATGAAAATATTTCACATGATATTTTGCACGTTAACCAAATGAGACGTCAGTAAAATTATTGGCTGCAGTCTACGTCTCTGTGTGGCGTCCTGTTCGGTATATGAATTACAGGCCTTCACCCTTCCGTGTGTGTATTACACTTCAGTAACTCTGTGATATTTTTTTCATCGTTTAATATTTCTAAATGTTTAATCGAATGTCTGTTCATCCATATGTGTAACTTAAAATGTGTTCTCGTATTTTTAAATACGTGCGATTTGACTCTGCTCTGTAAGTTTAATTTTATACAAATTAAATACTGGTATGGGTGTAATAAAACACAGAATAATTAGGTAAAAGTAAAGAAGGTAAAATCTTGTTCTTGCCATTAAGGAGTAGGGGGATGTAGAGGTATAGCTCCACTCATTCTTAACTTCGGCGCTAGATGAGTGGTCAGCATCACGCGCCGGCCGCTTTACTCCCGATAAGCCCCTTGATACAAATTTAAGAGGAGGCTGGGCCCCAGTGCCGGTCTGGAGAATTTGAAAAAAAGAAGAATCTCTTTGCTTTGCCGAGATTCGAACTCCGGATCCGAGATTGGAGGTTCTCACAGAGGTTACTTTGATGGTTCCGGGCTCCCTGACACGCGATCGTCACATCTGAGAAGACAGGACAGAGAAGTAGTTTGCATGTTAGAACTGACCAAGCTGCGGTTCCTGTACCTGGTCAGCCACTGTGCGGGGACCGTAGAATCAACGGCATGTTGTGGCAGCAGCTAAGCGGAGGGAATAACTGGGCCACAGCCACTGCCAGGTCAGCAGATTTGGAATGCTGGACTTCGCTTTCGGGAGTCTAATCTGTCAGTGGATTGCTGGATGATCAGAATTTTTTTCCTGCAAAGCGTATGGTATTTTTTTGGGGTTCGTTCAGCGTCCTGTCCACCAGAGACCATAACGGCTTCTTCACGTGGCTTTACAGGCAGCCGGTGCATCAATGTGACCACTCACCAAGGTCTAAAGTTATGAGATCCTTCAGGACGCCTTCTTGGAGTGATGCTAATACGCTTTGAATTTTCTTTAAATCTATCTTCCTCCCTTCGCTTCCATAAGCAAAGTTTGAAAAATTTTGGCAACCATTACGAAATTCATGCCACTAGAGGCAACCTCCCACCCCTTGGGTTGTACTCGTGCTTTTAAACTTTTAAAGCCTAGCGGTAACTTTACATACGACCAGGTTTAACATTAAAAAATTCTACGTGGTGCCCACATTGCGTTTATGTGTTTTGTATGGATCTCAGAACAAACAGCAACTTTTGCCTTATAAAACATTAAGAGACTGGTTTTTATAACCGAAGTGGAGAGTGTTTACAGCGCGGTACGCACTGAGTCCTTATATAAAACAGATACGCTTCGTCTTTAATCTACTTGGTCCCTTCTAGTTCGGAGGTGAACGTTCCAGTCATGTCCTTTGTTGTCCGTATCATCTTCAGCAGATCGTGGTGACTGAAGTCACTGATGTGCGGAACTGAGAGTCTGTTAGCATGAGAGACAGGCAGACCGTTGTGTAACGCAGCATTATCCATGATACAGAAAACGAGGCCTTTCACTCACTGCCAGCCTTTCTCAACTCAGAAAGTGAAGGACTAGTCGAGATTGGTTCCAGTGAAGAAATGCGAGTACTGGAGCACTAAATTGGGCGCATTTCACAGAGTGATACCGAAACAGCCTTACGTTTACTGTACAACTTTGTACTTAGTCGCGTCTTCTTGACCCAAAGCACCACCCAACGAGTATCAAAACACCCATGACATAGTGGATTCCTCCTCCTTCTTTTTCTTCGTCTTCTTTTTTCCTTCTTCTACTTCTCCCTCTTCTTCTTCTTCTTCTTCTTCTTCTTCTTCTTCTCCTCCTCCTCCTCCTCCTTCTCCTCCTCCTCCTCTTCCTCCTCCTGGCATTACAGTCCTTGGTGGACCTTAACCTCTTTCAAAATTGTTCTCCACTGCTCTCGGTCCTGTGTCTTGCGCCTCCAATTCTTTACGCCCATTTCCTTAGGTGTGTTTCAACTGACTCCATCCACCTTGCCCAGGGTTTTCCGACAGTAGTGGATTCCAGAGTTCCGGAAGTTACATCTTTCATGCGTATATCTGTCTCTAATTGCATTCGAGCAACTAAAGTTTTCCATTCGAAACGGTTGTTCCTACGATATACCGTGAGGTGATAAAGGTAATATTGTATGTAAATTTTAGTCGGAGAAGCTTTTCCGATCATACAGCAGAGTGAAATAATACGCACGTTTCATACGGAAGTTGTAATGAGTTTGTATTGCGACTGTGACATATCGGCATCTCAGTTGCCAGTAACCGATCAAAAACTAGAGCAGTTTGTATTACAAAAACACTAATCACCAACTGTCTGCGGTCCCGGCCTATCTGCAGGCCGGGACCGCAGACAGTTCACGCCTCCAGTACACAGTCAACAGCACATTCTCACGCAACTATAAAGTGCAACCTTAGTGTAACGATAACAAAAAAGTTCTCCCTGAAGATGACCCAGCAGGGTCGAAACATGTAGGAGTGTGTTACGATTGATGATAAAACTCTCTTTGTGCATTTGTTGGTGATTAGTGTTTTTCTATAATGTAGTGCACGGACATGGAACACATTAGAGTTTGTATTACTTTTGTAAATAAATTGTTTCAGTGCACATTACGTCTGTTTAAAAGAACCACAGACGTATTGTTCCTTGTCGTGAATTGCAAAGCCTTCAGTGACCTAAGGTTCGTGTCAGTGACCTTAATATGCAGCACTGAAACAGAGAACAGCGGGCGGACAGAACTTATTAATAGGTCTTCCAAAAACGAGCAGAATTCGTTCGGATCTCAAGGACATCACAGTCGTTCCTTAATACGCGATACAAGAGCACAGGGTGTGCAGAAGTACTGTAAACGACTGTTGAGTCTTGAAAGTCCATGTTTGTGTCAACTGTGATACTCTGGATTCCATTTGACAGTACTGACATTTTTTTAAATCTAATTCCTTTGCGGTACATTATTTAAACAACACTGGACGTTGATGGTATTGGTGCCGACTGGGGACACCATGCGCTGCGGGCTAAATGTGTGTCTTCTGGAGGACCGACTAAGGGAATAAATAAAAGACCAGTTTGGGGAGAATGCAGCGACGTATGTTGTTATTATCTTGACAAAGTAATTGTTTTTTGATGAAATTTAATTTGACATAACCTTCAAGGTACCTATCGTCGAAATGTGCAGCCGTCGTTGCTTGTTTGCTGTGAATCTACACTTGGGGGAGGTTCTTGCAATAACGCAAACCCCAATAGATGAATACATTAAGTAAATGCATTTTTTTAATCGTTAGATCCAGATGCGCACCTAGCATTTTTTGGGGGGGGCCGGGGCTGACCCTGAAGCTATATATAATTTGTCTGATTTTAAAAATTATATTATAAAATCACGTTGTAAGTACAGCATAACACACTCTGAAACGGCATTTGTGCACATACGAATATAACTACATGTTCCATGACTCAATCACAGTGGCCTATCTTCTTGTTCTTTTAAAATTTTATTAATTTCAATTCGTTTTATAGTCCTTCCCTCTTCTACCTACTTCTTCATAGTAGGTGTGGAGGTTGTTTATTTTCACTTGATCACACTCAAACACACACCACAGTCGGTAGGACCCCTCTGGACGAGGGATGGGCCGGTCGCAGAGACCTCTACCTGACAACACAAACACTGTACAAGACAAACATCCATGCCCTTGGTGGGATTCGAACCCACGATCCCAGCAAGCGCTCGGCCGCAGACCTACGCCTTAGACCGCGCGGCCACTGGGATCGGCAATTTTATTAATTTATTTGTCTAAATTCTCATGTACTAATAATCAGCCGATTTCAGTGGCTGATTTCGGCTGAAGGGGAAATTACATAAAACTTTTGATATCATAATATCTACTTTTTTTTTAATTTCGGTTTTGGAGGTTTGGGAGGGGACCGAGCCCTGCAGCCCCTTCCTCCCTCGGATACGCCCCTGGTTAGGTCTCCAGCACTGTGTGTGACATAACTCCTTCCTGATTTAAGTGCCTTCTCTAACATTGGCGCCAGTTGCTAAGGTCATATAGCGTTGGTGACATGAGTATGTAGCCCTGGTACAATGATACTGACAGGGGAAAACCGAAGTATTCCGAGAAAAACCTGTCCCAGTGCCATTTGTCCCTCTTATGGGCCTCGCCTTCTTGGCGGGTTCCTGAGGCTTAATGGATTCGTGTTGCCGGGTGCTGACCATTTCTCCGAAGTGGGTAGACTAATTCATTTCAGACGTCTGTTGAAATGTCTGACAGTATGCGAAGAAGAACTTGGGGGTGTTTTAAAATGACAGTCATTAGGAAAGACAGTCATTAGTGTAGATTATAGGTACGTGGCTATGCAAAATGTTAGCTCCTGGAGGCAGGTTTTGCAATACCGGATGCCCTCACCGCACGCACACGTCCGATTCAGCAACGAAAGAGAGAGATTTCAGTGAACGTGGCGCAGGCTATTATCGGGTCAGCGTACGGGCCTTCTGTGCTGCAAATGTATGGATAAGTGTTATGTAATGGTTCACAGTGCATGACATGTAGCGTGTGATGTTTGCGTATATGTACATACGTACATAATACATACATACATACATACATACATACATACATACATACATACATACATACATACATACATACATACGTACATACATACATACATACATACATACATACATACATACATACATACATACATACATACATACATACATACATACATACGTACGTACATAATACGTACGTACGCGCGCTCGTACGAAACCCATAAATGTACTTTTTGAGCAAAAGTCTATCTTTTTAATGATAAAGCAGGTGGTACACAGAATAGCCGCTGTGCTTTAAAGGGGTATGAAGAAGGCCTAAATATGTTTTACTTAAATGGAAAGAAACACTGGTACATCAAAGATATTGAGACAGAAAGAAAAGGTAAAGCAGTCCCATTACCGGGCTGACGTTAACGCCGTCTTTAACGCTGTTTACGTACCGCCATTGCCCATGTCCCTCAAGGAACTTCGTGATGGGATAACGCATGCACTGCAGACCATTACAGCGGACATACTACACCGAGTCTGGGATGAATTTGATTACCGTGTGGATGTGTGTCGTGTGACCCAGGGTGCACACATTGAAGGACTGTGATTAACGCATGAGAAACTTGGACAGTTGCCGCTGCTGACGGTGTACGTTGTGCCCGTGTAAGGTGAGAAATAAATTTCTTGTTAACTTTTGAAACCGCACCATTCTTTTGTGTATATCCTGTATATTTGGGTGTTCTTCCAACCCCTTACAGCGTAGTGGTTGCTTTATATACCACCTGCTTCAATATCAAAGGGACCTTCATTTTTCCCACGAAGCTTGTTTATGGGTTTCCTGTGACTCGCAGAATCAACCGCGATTATTTCCCTAAGCAACGTTAACCAATTGCGTTTTTTAATGTAGACTTGATATGCTTACTGCGTGGTAGAAACTGAATTGCTTTATGTTACTTAGACGGGGTCGTGCTTCAGTACGTTTTAAGAGACAGTTTGATGTTTGGTAAAGTCATGTGTTATAGAATTCGGAATACATTAGGTTTTTAAAGACAGTCGTTATTGAATACTGTAAATACAGAATTTCAAGAGGAGTCATGCCACAGGCCGCACGCATTGACCCTTCCGAGCTGTTGCAAAGCCATGGAAGAACGGTGGCCCTACTTATGCTTTGTGTGTGAACCACATATGATAAGTGAAAGGGATAAAGCAAGCAATCCCTGTACAGGTCTGGACAGGCCCTGAGGGTTCCAGGGAGTTGAGGTTCCCAGATTTCAAGACAGTAGGCACATGAAGATGGTGCGATTGTCAGCCTTACGCACCGGCCGCCTTTACCCAGAGGAAATGTTCGTGGTACTCATTTCTGTTAGAGGCTGAGTCGACGCCAGGGCCATAATGCGTATGATTTAAAATTGATCTTGGCCTAGATGTGAATTGGCAGTCATCTAACAGTGTCGGTACAGAAGCCAAATAGTGTAATCTGTCCTGTATTTCCTCAATTTGATTCCTATGTGACAGCTTTTAATATGTTGTTCCATTTTAACCCTTTAATGCCCAATTTAAATCAGAGAACTACACGTTAAGAGGGAAAGTTTGGAGGATTATATAAACCTTTTAAAGCCTAGCGGTAACTTTACGTACGACCAGG
This sequence comes from Coptotermes formosanus, assembly GCA_013340265.1. Classification (NCBI taxonomy): domain Eukaryota; kingdom Metazoa; phylum Arthropoda; class Insecta; order Blattodea; family Rhinotermitidae; genus Coptotermes; species Coptotermes formosanus. The sequence continues at coordinate 1,412,755 of BLKM01002298.1, forward strand.
TTTAACAAGAAAAAATTCTACGTGGTGCCCACATTGCGTTTATGTGTTTTGTACGGATCTCAGAACAAACAGCAACTTTTGCCTTATAAAACATTAAGAGATTGGTTTTTATAACCGAAGTGGAGAGTGTTTACAGCGCGGTACGCACTGAGTCCTTATATAAAACAGATACGCTTCGTCTTTAATTAGTGTGTTTGTTTGCCTGTCTGTTCTCTCGAGTTGCATGTTCACCCAGTTATAATAATCTGGATTTAATTTTCGTTGCAATACCGGTTGAAGAGCAACAGAAAGTTACTGAAGAGGGACAGAAGTTGGGTTGTGTCCATCCATTTCAGCAACCGCTTGAGCTTAAGAACTTCATTAAATCCTCACGTTTGTGGAATGATCATGTTCGTGATACTGGTGGAAGTAAAGCCGAGGTCTACCGTCGCTTTGTTCTGCAGAAGGCCAAGCCTCTCGCGAAACGTCACAACGCCGTTATTTGCGTCACAGCCTGCAGTTATGGAGTCTCTGCGCATTGTGCTGCTTGCGTGTCGGCGGCAGCCACTGACCTGCCAGTTCTTTGCTTGTCGTGCTGGAAATATTATGTCAGGCAGTAGTTTTGGGATAAGCCCCACACACACGGAGCTGTTTGCTAGGACTGAGATGTAGTTTGCAACAGAGAGATCGAAGTAACAGATGGTAGAAGAGTCACTGAGCTGCCACATGAAGGAACTTAGCAATGCGTGTACACCAGCGGTTCCCAACCTTTTATTTGTGTGACCCTAAAGTAGCAAATAGTATGTGACCTGCGACCCTATCATGGAAACGACAATAGTCACTGATATTTACTGTAAATTAGCTAATACTAATGCCTTTTCTTGAATACTACATAACGTTGCCACTTACTAAAACATATTAAATTTTTGATGTGACTTGTCAAATGCAATATTTTTGGGACAATATTAAATGCACAAAACACGCAAGAAACAATTCTTTACCTAAATAACTCATACGTTTGCTCGTTAAACCGTATAATAGCAAAGTGTGTTAATTAGTTATTTAAAGTATAATTGAACCAGTGTGTTTAAAATTAATAAACACAGATTAAATAATTGCATTTTCTTGATCAATGTTTGAATCTAAATACAAATTTTTTATTTTTTTCATAACTATCGATTACTTCGTAAAACCCTGTCTCAACCCTAAGTCAGACCCTCCCGCGACCCTGATTTGGGTCGCGACCTCAGTTTGGGGACCACTGGTGTACAGATTTGAAGAAGGACAGTAATGCTACCTTTTATGTTAATCCTGGCTCATGAATTTGAAGGAGACGCTTAGCTTGTGTTTAAAGCAACGTGCGGAGTAAAATATTTGGACCCTGTGTTTATGATGAATTCAGGGATATGAAATTAGTCAGGGAATATAGCATGGGTTAACAAAGGTTGGTTAAAACCTCGTGGGAAGAGACTACTTGGAACAGATATGCTGGGACATAGATACGAGGATAATACGTAACAAGGCAGGATAGGCAATGTATGTATAAACCTAAGATTGGTGGGCATTCGCGTAACCACGGTTGCCGTGGAAAATCAGTGTTGCATATTCCGAGCGTGCGTCCGTAGCTTTAGATATCCAGCATACGCCGTTATTATGTTGTCACCTGTGGCCTGTCTGGCTGTGTCATATTTCCCCACATTATCTCATAAACGGCACGATTTATCGGAAGAAAGTTACTGACCATAAAATGTGTGTTTTGATTTTCTCTACAATTTTTGTCTAAAACATTGGTATTATCATAAATATACACAGGTCTGCATGTAAATTGCCCGTTGTTCTCCTCAGATTTTAATCAAACTTGCATTTTCCGACAGATTTTCGAAAAATTCTCAGATACCAAATTTAATGAAAATCCGTTTAGTGGGAGCCGAGCTGTTCCACGCGGATGGACGGACGGACGTGGAAGCAAGTAGTCACTTTTCGCAATTTTGAGGACGCCTAAAAATGGGCTGAAATGCAAGGATGCGATATGGGATTTTTACTTTTCGGGATAGAAAATGGTTTTTACTTTTCGGGGTAGAAAATGGTTTTTAGTTTTCGGGATAGAAAATGGTTTTTAGTTTTCGGGATAGAAAATGGTTTTTACTTTTCGGGATAGAAAATGGTGTTTACTTTTCGGGGTAGAAAATGGTGTTTACTTTTCGGGATAGAAAATGATTTTTACTTTTCGGGATAGAAAATGGTGTTTACTTTTCGGGATAGAAAATGGTTTTTACTTTTCGGGATAGAAAATGGTTTTTACTTTTCGGGATAGAAAATGGTTTTTACTTTTCGGGACAGAAAATGGTTTTTACTTTTCGGGATAGAAAATGGTTTTTACTTTTCGGGATAGAAAATGGTTTTTACTTTTCGGGATAGAAAATGGGTTTTAATTAATTGCTGAGGCAAGAAAAGGGATGAGGTCAGTGAGACGAATTTGCATCCAAGAACTCTTATATTTCCTCTTAACAGGGAATATGCAATAAGAAGCAAAGCCACAGCTTTTTATATTGTGACAGAGCATGCTGTTTAGTGCGGGCGTGCAACGTACTTTGGAAATGAATTAATAACCTCATTCAATTTCCATAATAGCATTATGCTACTGTCTAGGGTGTTCGTCTGTTACTTTACAGATGTGTAAAAGTTAACGCTTAATGAGGTGATGCCTACCAATTCGCACGTTTTATCTTCCGCTTTACCACTGGAGACAGCGCCGGCTCTACCCATTAGATAGGGGCTTGGTTAGCTCCATGGCCGATCTGGACACTTTGGAGAAGATAGAACTCACTTGTCTCTGCAATAGAACCACGATTTCTCGGTTTTACATTCCGTAGCCTAGTCACTATACCGGCTACGCTGTTCTATCTCGCACAATAGATTAGTATCCGCAATAAAAAGCAGTGAATATTTGCGAAATCGCCGTGGACGAATTCGCAAATTTCAGCCTGAAGAACTTGTTTTTACTATTGTTTTTAGGTTGTACGGAATCTATACTTTATTATGTGTAGACAATTACTTGTCCTGCATCGTACAGCTACTTCCAGGAACGAAATGACACGATTTTGAAGTGAAATTCAAGATACGAGTAAGAGGCTGACTGGTTACTACGCCAATGCCTGTCGCACCGTTAAGGAACGAGGTTCCGCAAATAGCTAGAGGTCACAAAAATAGTGCATTCTAAAGTTCACGATTGTGCTTGAAAATGTTCCGAGTTTTGTTTGTGATTGTGTCATAGTTTAGGAACTGAAGACAGAAGGACGTGCAATATGTCTGCGTGTGTCACACAAGATAAGATGGCAGAGGTACGTAAGATAATGGCTGTTCGTTAGGAATTATTATTAGTCCAGTGCATTGCTGCCAGTCTGGTGGCACAGTGTCTGTAATATGAATATATTTACCAAACCAGCATTATTCCTTGAGTGCAGTTTGTGTCCGATATGGATCTGAACGTACTGGGGTTCAAGTAATGACGCTGCGAACGTGAGTCTAAAAGCGAGGCGTCCTAGTCTAGAGGACACTCAGCAGGGGGCTTGCTCGTGTCAGTGTAGTGGCTACTGGTTCGGTGACATAGCAGTGTTCTGGAAAATTGTTCTCTTTATCCTAACTTTTCAGAAAAATTTCTGTCAGTGAATTTTCACCATATTTTAAATTATGCGAGGAAATAAAAGGACGAGCGTGTAACGCCCACGGGGGGTTATGTTTTTCATATATAACACTGATGTTGTCGGGTGGTGGTAGCTGTGTGGGTCATTAATTCTGTGTCACTGGCGTCCTCGGAAATACCGCAGGGCCAAGAGATTTTTCCCTTCTAGAAAATGTCCAGATCGGCTCTGGGCCCACCAGGCGTCCTACTGAATAGGTACCCGGCAGGAGACAGCTATTGATTAAGCGTTTCTTAATTCTTTTCATTTCAGTCATTTTGCTGGTCTTAACTTAAAAATGGACACTGTTTTAGTAAGTCTAAACTGAAAACACAGATATGATCTACCTACCTTGTCTCGTTTAATTTGGTGTAACTTTTAACAGACAGGTAATAAACGTTTAACGTAACATCGAGGCGCGTTCGCGTAACCATTGTTGCAGTGGAAAAGCAATAATGTTATATATTATGAGTGTGTGTCTGTATTCTTGCCTCAGTTATCCGGCATGGAAGCGCGTGCGCCGTATTGTATTGTCGTATGTGCCCCATTTGGCGTTACCATATCTTCCATACTTATTTTCGTCTACACGTCTCTCTTAGCAGGACAAACGGGCGAACACTGGGAACCTGCCAAAAGAGATTAGCGCCGTGATAGAAAATAACTTCCACTTTTTTTAATCTTTAAGGGAGTAGGAGCGGTGGATGGTTCTTGTCGTAGTCGATCATTGATGTCTCCTTGTTAGGAACCAATCTCCTGTAATAATGCAGACCTGCAAGTGTCTAGTTCCATACTTACTCATTAATTCCCAACAAATTACAGTGCCTGGATCTAAGCGCTTGGTAGGGAGACCAACTTAAGTAATTTCGGACTGGCCGGTTTGTAACAAAACTAACTCACATGAAAGCTGTTTTTATGCATGCCCACCGTAGTAGACACGAAAGAAATGGTGTAAAAATTAGAACCACTCTTATGTCATACCTGAGGCAGTCTGCCTTGACTGAGAGATTCCATTGTTTTTCTTAGTGCTAAAGCTTGTCTTGAGGTTCACACGGCGATGTGGCTAAGGACGCCGTTCTTCTGGGATATGACCACCGACATGTCAAAGGAACATAGTGCCGTCGTCTTCAAGGGTTGAAATGTCCAAGCAAAATGCTTCTCCATAGACATTTCGACCTTTAAAACATGAGGCTACTACGTTGTTCCGTAACGTCTGGCACGAATTACCCTGTGATTCGGTGCCACGTCCCTGAAGAACGGAGTCCGCAACTTCTTTGTTGCTGTCAGTTGGCTTAGTTCATGTTTAGGAAGAAACTGATTGTAATTAAAGTTTGTTGATTGGCTCTTTCAAGGACTTGCGTTGTTTATCTTAACAGCTGCAGTCAAAAATAGCCCTCTGAGTGTTTTCTCTGATGGTTTAGCAGCTCACCGTTGATAATATTCGTGTAGTTTCTCCTTCGAGCAGTTGAAACCACGGCTGTGGGGTCGGAGTCGGAAGGAATTTTAGGTGGACTCGGAGTCGCTAAAAATATACCGACTCCGATTCCGACCTCAGTCTAAAATCTTAACTATATACTCCAATTCCAGAGCCCTGATAGCTACAATAACCATTAGACTTATACTTAAATATAGGTTATAAGTCTAAAAAGTAGCCTGATGATTCACGTGGTGGTGATGAAATGTCTTATAGGTTTACCATTATTAATACATACTGAGCTTTTATGAAGGAGTTGGAGTTGGAGTTTTAAAAATCGAGGAGTCGGGGTCGGCGCTTTTGTGTACCGACTCCACAGCCCTGGTTGAAACTTATTAAATAAAGGACCAAACAAAGACACCCGGAGACTGAGTAAACCTAAGAGGGGGTTCCGTATCTCAGGCTCTGGAAACCTCAAATACGGTGAAGGGCCGAGATTCGGCCTTACGTAAAAGAAACTGAGATGGTTTCTTGACTGCACGTTTAGGAACGGCCCTGCGGCCAGCCCAGTATCCTGTCCTCCAAGGTGGTAGTGCGATCTTTCGCTGGAGATGAAAACAAGAGAAGCGTGAATCTAGCTCTATAACCAGAGCGTTATTAGTACATTTTAATATTTCTTTATGAGCTGTCGAGTCATTTATTTTTTAAAAAATCGTTTCTCCGTTTCCTAGCTTCTGAACAGCTCAGCAATATGACTGCCCCTTCACCTAAACATAAGAGGCCTCTTCCTTTTGTTTCCAATTTTTCTCGGCCTCCATAAACGTGTCCAGATAGCACACATGAGCGTAAACAATTGCCTTCCGTTCCTTACCTGACTGTTTTTTTTGGGACTTTACCTGAAAGGCCACAAGCGTATTGTCATGGACTGATTTTATGGTCTTAAGTTTCCATGATACTGTACAGGTAAATAAATTATATACACCTGCTCTAGTGTCGCCTGATTTATTTTTACGGTGCACTTTTGATGTCAACACAACTTGTTCCGAAGTCAAATGTTTTGTGAAGGAGAACCGGAGAGTATAACAAAGTGTAACCAACAATTACACAGGCTGTGCACCATGGGAAAGCCAGACAGAAGGTAAAGGAAGAGCGATGTCGCGTCGTTGTACATATTTACTCTTACGAATCCGGCCAGTGTTATGGGATAAGTAACAATGTATGAACCGTGACTTGTAAATTAGTTACCGTGTTACAGCGGTGCTAATATTTGGTTATGGTCTGTTTCGGTGGACATAAAACATTTTGGCATGCCTGCTGCCCGCCACCCGTCACACCGCCTGCTGAATCGACAGAGGTACGTGGGTGCTTGCCGTCGGGTCTTCAACACGTTTCATAGACTGTAAATACATAACAGACTTTATCATTATGTTGGATGTAACATTTAGAGCTACTTCTGGGCCTGCTGTTTACAGTTCCATCATAATATTTGTTATCGGACTGACGGCCATATTTTCTTGTCTTTGTGGTTCTGAGTAGGTCTGTATGTAATCATTTGCTTTGTGGATGTACGTCATATCCCAGGAGTGTATTGTTTTATTCTTATCATTTTAACACGATACAGTGAGAAAAATCCATAGAGTACGTAACTCAAAACGCGATAAAACATCCTCAGAATCGTATACGGTATTCCAGGGATTTTTTCTTTCTTAACGTACTCATCATCGCAATTGATGTCGTCCGCTCTAGACGCGCAGTGTCGCCTTAATGCGTGACGACGCATTACCGAGTACTGCAGATTGGGCGGTGTCATCTGTCGCTGTGCAGCAGTTCAGCTGTGAGGAGGTTACGTGTTCGGTCGGACAGACTGTGTATGGATTTATATGGCGTTTGCAGAATGTTTGGTGCTTTCCTTTATCGTTTCTTGGTGTAATTTGTTAAGCCATGCTAATTATTCCTGTTAAAGCGTTGGCGAAATGGTGAAGATGTAAAACAAACGAAGACAGAAGCTGTGAAAACAAGTGTTTGTACTAGAATGCTGAAGGTATGAAAATCTGTTCTTCAGAGTCTGTTTTGCTGGGCGTATGAAGGGCTAACTAAAGTGTGTGTGGTCGGTAGTCGTTTTTATGTGTGTGTGATGAATCATGAGATGTGGGAGCAGGCGATCGTGATTTTTTATAGATCCTGCGACTGTGTTTATGTAAATTAAATAAGGAAACCCACAAAATCCCACAGACATTAACCGGTTGGTGAAACGAGATTTGACCCCCCGGTATACGGTAGAGTTGGCCACAAATGCGTTGTGAGTTATAGCTGTTCATATCGCCAGAAGCACTGTGCGCGTCATGTAATGACCTCGAACGTTCGATGAGATTTGTATGCCTGATATTTAGCGTTTGTAGTTGGCCTGCGTTTGCTCTCATATGTAGTTTACATCAGTTTTCCTTCCTGCCCACAGTAAACATATCACGGCATTCGGCAAAGTTAAAAATTGGAATTCCGATAATGCAGTTAGCGTGGCCTCGATCAGTATTGCTGTATGTTCGTTGCAAAACAGAGTGGATTATCCCTTTAAAGACGAAGCGTATCTGTTTTATATAAGGACTCAGTGCGTACCGCGCTGTAAACACTCTACACTTCGGTTATAAAAACCAGTCTCTTAAAGTTTTGTAAGGCAAAAGTTGCTGTTTGTTCTGAGATCCGTACAAAACACATAAACGCAATGTGGGCACCACGTAGAATTTTTTAATGTTAAACCTGGTCGTACGTAAAGTTACCGCTAGGCTTTAAAAGGTTATCGTGATACTTGCTTTGAACGTCTGGAAAATTGGGACGCCGAAATTGGGTAGTCTAGGTAGACTGTAATACACATGTGCTTAGACAATAGTAATAAAATACGAACAGCCAGTCCCTGGGCTATTTTCTTAGCATGCGAATTAGTGATATTGTCACTCTTCTTGCGTCCAAATAATCAGCATAGAGAAGTGACAGTTGAGGTACTCAAAGCGGTGTTGATGAGGAATGAAGTCTTCTGGAATGTTACGCTATGTCGAACGGTAGTTATCCGCGTTTCGAAGGGTCGTTTTCCTCCATCTTCAGAGTTAAGCAGTACAAGAAGTCTCCTTGGACTACGTAACCCTGAAGATGGCAGCAGTACAACATCCGAAACGTTGGTAACTCTATAGCAGTTGGCACATCCTTAACACTTCGGAAGACTTGAATCTGCAGCACAGAAGAGGCTTTTCGTGGAAGATTCAACACTGATGCTTGCACTGACTTCAGCGCAGGTGTATGTTAAGTTTGTGGCGCGATTTTCTCACGCAGCGGGCACAATGGTAACATCGGGACTTTCCATGTTTGGATTCAGGGGGATACTGACGTGGGCGATATCGTCTGACTTGGCTTCTTGTTTGTTTTCACCAGGTGGCTAAGAAACTTGGTTGTGATTCTTCTCACCACGATACTCCCATTTCCAGCTTTCATTTCTTCAAATAAAAACAGCTTTTGACAGTACCGTGCCGTGTTAGGGCTTGTGTGTGTGCGCGCGATTTCTTCCTTTAAACTTTCGAATCAGTGGACGTATTTTTTGCGAAATTTTATCCAAATATTATGCCAGTTTATTTTACCCTTGTACAGAGCTCGAACGTTCTCTGATTTTCCGTCATAGTAATAATAACATAGCAGGGCACGAACTTCTGAGATGGGGGGACACAAACTGCACTAAATATAGGATCCTAAAATGATGTGTGGCATCAAATTGTCGAAAATATGCTACTTTTGTGACGTGTGAAAATAGCGTACAGATTCGACGAAGCAGAGTCGCCTTTCGCAATTTTTTTTGTGAACTTGCGGAAAATGACGCAGTATTTTGCGATGAAGCGTGATGAAGAATTGCATATATGAAATATTATTTTAGGCACGTACTGCCATCAGTATGACGCAACTCTGATGCGATTGGAACATTTCCTTTTGACTTCGAGCCTTTATTAACCTTTTAAAGCCTAGCGGTAACTTTACGTACCACCAGGTTTAACACTAAAAAATTCTACGTGGTGCCCACATTGCGTTTATGTGTTTTGCACGGATCTCAGAACAAACAGCAACTTTTGCCTTATAAAACATTAAGACATTGGTTTTTATAACCGAAGTGGAGAGTGTTTACAGCGCGGTACGCACTGAGTCCTTATGTAAAACAGATACGCTTCGTCTTTAAAGGATTAATATAATTCTAACCATACTAAATTTTAGTCTGAGTAAGGACAATATGAACTGTACTTTTACTTGAAGATCTGCACTTCTCCAGTAGAACCCATATTTATTCCAGTAAGTTTTATTTACATTGGACACAAAAGTTGTGGTCACTAAGAAGCCGAACATTAATTTCACGCACCGAAATCTGACGCGTGTGTTCATGACACCCACACGAGAAAATGTGGAGCGGGGTGATGTCAGAGCTCGGCTTTTTATTTTCGCGCCATTAGCGGTATCCAAACCCTGGCGTGTTAGAGAAAGACAGTGAGTGAGTGAGTGAGTCCTTTAATCTGTGTTCTCACGTTTAATGACTGCGCTACGTAGGAAGTTCGTGACTCAACGGCTGTGATTCAGAGCAGGCATTTCCGGGCACTTGGCAATGTAAAGAACTGTGATGGCGCCCCTTTCTTATGGAACTGCCCGCATGGGCGAAGTTTCTCTTGCCTGATGTATGTTAGGACAGCATCCGTGTCAGTTGGCAGCTGGGCTCCTGGTTACCGTACAGACTGTTCATACATCGGTCCCCGAATGGAAAATCCTATCAGAAACTTGAGACGGATGGGATGTGTGAACTGGATTGACGACAGAACACACAATCTGTTGGAAAGGGAGGAAGGAAGAAAGAAAAGTGATAGATGAAAGCTTGATATTAACATTAAATGTTAGAAATGCGAAGTAGATTCAAACGATAATATTAAAGTGGATCTTCAAGAAGTGGGATACGAAGGCATGGACGGGATTGACCTGGCTTAGGATAGGAACAGGTGGCGGGTTCTTGTAAATGCTTTAGTGAACCTTCGGATTCCATAAAAGTGTGGGGAATTTCTTGACTAGCTGAGGACCTGTTAGCTTCTCAGGAAGATGCTGCTCCATGGAGTTACTTAGTGAAGTAGATTCAAGTGATTCGGACTAGTGTCAGGTTTTTGCAAAGACGGTGATGGGCCTGCTGTTACATATCAAAGAATTTCTAACAGCTCCATGATAAATATGTAAGTAGGCGTGCTGACTCTGCAGTGAGTACTGTGCCAGGAACTTTTTCGTCACATCGCGTGGTGTTAGTTACTGGCGTGTCGTGTGGCACAAAGACTGTTTCAGTCGGTCGGTCATGGGAAGTCACATTGGATCCCCATGGATGACCAGAGACTAGTTTTAGCCTCAGTTAGCTTTTTCTCCATTCCGTTAGCACTACTTAAACAGACCTGTCAAGCAAAATGTTTCATGTGTAGAGTTTATTGTCGCCTGCAATGGGAACGTGAAGTGATAGATGAGAAAGTTCACAAGCCGCCACTGAGGAAGCAGGAAGTGACGTGCAGAGATCTGGTGTGGCTGTCTTATAACGGAACATTTGCTAATGATGAGAAGGCTGTGTCAGTCAGTGGCTGTCAAGCCGTCAAAATGTTGTTCACATTTAAATTTGCCCTATAGGACCTTGACGTTTGAAACACAGCTATATATATTGGTGGGCCGGGATAGAGTAGTTAGTGTAGCGACTCGCTACGGGCTGGGCGGTTCGGGGATCGAATCCCGGCGGGGGCGAGATTTTCCGCACTCTTCCGAATCGGCCCAGGGGCCCACCCAGACTCCTGTACAATGGGTACCGGGTCTCTTTCCCGGAGGTAAAGCGGCCGGGGCGTGGAGCTAACCTCCCACCCGAATCTAGCGCCGAACTTAAAGATTAGAACTGTGTCTCTACTTCCCAGCTGGGCCTTCATGGCCTGATCTAAGGTGAACTGTACCTTATATATATTTTTTTAAGTGTATTTTTATCGCTTTTTTTAACTTAATAGCTCTATGGGGCAGAGTCCTTCATGAGAAGCTCGTTGCACGTCGGGTAGAAGAGTCAATCATGAAACGGATATCCTGCACACATAGCAAAGTTTAAGTGTTCCGGGGGTGGGGGGAATTGTTTGGGAACGACTTCTGAGGCAGTTGTTTTGATTATTATGATTATTATTAGTATTATTATTCCCTTCAATTAAACTCTTGTTTATTCACGCGCTGGCTCAATAATACAAATAATAATAAATATCAAGGAACTACAGAAAGCAGCTATACTGGGCACAGCACACACACTGCGGGAAGTGCTAATGTAGAAGCACAAAGGAGTTTAATATTGCAGACAGCGCTATATGCACCATTAACAGTGCGCGCAGAATAGCTGCGACACTGTATACCCTAGAAACATGGTTTGCTTCAGGTATATAAGTGTGAATACCCTGCATAAAGGGGATGATTTTGATGATGATGGTGATGATGATGATGATGACGACGATAATAATAATAATAATAATCATAATCATTATCATCATCGCGCAAATGCCGGATAGTGCAGTCGGTATAGTGACTAGCCTACGGGCTGTACGGTCCGGGGCTCGAGCACTCACCACCATATAGTGCCGAGGTTAAGAATGAGTGGAGTTGTGCCTCTATTCCTCGTATGCGCCTTCATGGCGTCAACAGGTACAACTTTTTCTATTTATCGCATAAATCCACGTTCACATCATATACTGTTATCATTTCCTGCGCTGTTGTTCATTAGTGAAATTTTAAGGCCACCAGCCTACCGATACAGTATGTCTTGTTAGTACCAAACCACCATTAACCTTTTAAAGCCTAGCGGTAACTTTACATACGGCCAGATTTAACATTAAAAAATTCTACGTGGTGCCCACATTGCGTTTATGTGTTTTGTACGGATCTCAGAACAAACAGCAACTTTTGCCTTATAAAACATTAAGAGACTGGTTTTTATAACCGAAGTGGAGAGTGTTTACAGCGCAGTACGCACTGAGTCCTTAAATAAAACAGATACTTTCCGTCTTTAATGGATTAATAACCCTCTGTAAGTCATGTTCCATGTGAGAGAGAGTGCTGTAGACGCCAACACAGACGGATCGCCTGGAGCCAGTTCCTAAGTAAAAATTCGGCCATCAGCTCCAGCATTCCTCCTGCCACACTCAAGTTCATGCTAGATGGACCACTTAGCTGTGACCCACAGCCTCAGGCACTTCCTGTGGCGTGCAGCCTGTGCGCTGTGTGCAGACAGAAGCCTGGATCTCAACTTTGATTTCACGTGGCGTAGTCGAATTGAATTTATTACCTTGAAGTTTCAGAATTTTTCTCTTCACTATCGCCGCAAGTTTAACGGATATGGGGCCCGTCGATCTCCAAATCGGAGTCTTTATCTCCCCGGGACAAAGGCGGCTGGGTCGGGAAGTTGAACTTCTCGTGTCTGCCTGGTGCTGAAGTTAGGAATGCGTGGAGCATTTCCGTCACGTTTCATTTTTTTGACCTGTAGGCATAGGGAGGCCTTTCTTTTCGGTGAATATTGACAGTTTGTTCTTCCCCCTTAAAATGGCGTGTGGGCTGGGATAGCCTAACGACTCGCTACGGGCTTGACGATTCGAGAATCGAATTCCGGTGAGGGTAAGGTTTTCCACACCCGTTAAGACTAACACTGGGGCCCACCCTGCCTCCTGTGCAATGGGTACCCGGTCTCTTTCCCGGGGGTAAAGCGGCCAGGACGTGGCGCTGACCACTCACCCCCCTCTAGCGCCGAGGTCAAGGAAAGAGTGGAGCTATGCCTCTACTCCATCTGTGTTCCTTCGTGGACTGTTATAGGGTGAACTTTACCTTTCCAGTGGGGTGTATATATTCATATTTGTGTGTGTGTGTGACTTGACCAGTCACCTCTTGATGCAGATCACTGTGGAATTCGCTGCTTTAGAATCTGACATTTCCACGGGAAACGGCGCATCAAAGGAGGGGGGGGGGGGTGGGACTGCCGGGCTGCAGCCCCCCGCCATACCTCCCAAAGCCGGAATTTTAAAAAACGCAGATTTTGTAGATATGATATGAAGTTTTACGTGATTTCCCTTTCAGCCGAAATCAGCCACTGAAATCGGCTGATGGCTAGTACGTTAGAATTTTGTAAAATAAATTAATAGAATTAAAAGAAACAAGAAAATAGGACACTGTCATGGAGTCATGGAATATGTAGTTATATTGGTATGTATATAAATGGAGTTGCAGACAGTGTTGTTTTGTACTTACATCACGATTTTTATAACATAATTTTTAAAATGAAACATCAACTGTATAGCCTCAGGGTCACCCCCCCCCCCCCCCCGCGCAAGGAAAAATTCTGGGTGCGCACCTGCCCAGGGCCTGTGGACAGGATTGGTTTTATTTAAGTTGTTAATGCCCGGATTCAGCGGAACTGTTGAAGACTGCTCTTTATAGTGTATTCTGACTGTATGGGGGAGAATATAGTTAGTTATTAGCACATACAGCCATCACTGGAAGTTATGGGGGGAACATAAATAGAAGAGTACAAAAGGATCGGACAGAAAAAGAGTGAAGTTGCAAAGGAAGCAGTGATACAGTGGCAGAACAATCGGAGAGCAGAACCAGTGTAATTAGGTATTTATGTAAGGAATCGTATTGCAAGAGCCTGGTGTTACGCAGACACACATTTGTGTAATGCAGCGAAACATGTCGATGTATTACTGATCATTTTATCATCGCTGAATACTTCTCTGCCCACAGGAGCTGTTCTCGCAACTGCAGTTCAGCCAGGAGAGTGCTCTGCCCCCAGACGCTTTGCGCAGGGCCCTGGCCGAATCATTTTTCGACCAGCAGCGCTTTCAGCTTGGTTTCATGGACGACGCTGCCGAGTGCTTCGTGAGTGGTTTAGTTGGATAATTTTAATCCAATCAAATCCAATCCACAATATGTGGCTCAGTGAGTAAAGTAACTTAAGGCAGTTGCTGGTCATCCTGCATCCTATTAAGCCGTGTTGTTCTGCAAAATGATTCACTGTAATTCAGTCCGGTTTGCTTGGGGCCGGTTAAATGACAGCAACTGAGTCACATCCAATGCAAGGGCCTGAATAGGTACTGCAGGTTATCAAGGGTTGGCTTCGATTCTTGCCACAGTTTTAGAAATCGTCCCTTTTCGCTGGATCGTTCAGCATTCATCCGGTTCTTAAGTACTCGCATCATTTTATGCTAAGGTTAAGAAATTAGTATCCTTTTTTTACTTCCGCGCCTCATATACTCCATTGTGGAACAATGAGTACGTTTCTTGGCTATGGCTGAGACATCTGTATATGCTTTGTTGATCTTGTATAGGAGAACATTCTGCTGAGGATCCACTTCCACATTGCCAGTGGCGAGGCAGAGGACATGTGCAACGCCCGCCACTGTATCCCACATCAGAAGTTTGCAATGACACTCGTGGAGCAGAGCGTGTGTGGAGCGTGTGGGGCCACCTCGGAGCCCCTCCCTTTTACACAGGTAACTACAGATACCTTAACATCGGTCTGTTAGAAAAAAACCTGTGAAGTGAGGCGGATGGAGATAATGGGCGACCATAGTTATCGACTGAAAGTTCGTAACCGGCACAAAGATTCAAGATTCATTTGGCCCTCGAATTTTCTACCTGATGTGAACAAGCCGGCGCAAAACGCAGGAAAACCAAATAACATCGTGGAGTCTTGACATTTTAATACTTTCCTTGATGTTTTGTAACATATAATTAATTTCTGATTCTCTTTTGTTTTTATTGTGACGATTAACTGAGACGCATGGATAAGTTATGCAGAAATATAAATCAAACTGCTGTATGAATTATGACTGTTTTCAACAACGTGTCTGGAAAATTTTGTGTTATAAATTTTAGTAAAATTCATCTCTTTATTAAGTGAGGAGGGGCAGGGCGTCACGTCGCCTTTTGGCGGCATTTACAGATTTGCGTCTGCCCTGCTCGTACAAGAATGATGTATGTTGTAAGTTTTCTCTTTCTTCGTGCCGTCCTTCCTGTTTCCTGCTTCCTAACAGAGAACAGCCAAAGACACATTTAGTGTAACTCACGCCTGGGATGTGCAGAGTTTCTGGATGCAGCTGGATTTTCGTTCTTAACCATTTAGAGACGCAGCGTATCTATTTTATGTAAGGACGCAGTGCGTACCGCGCTGTAAACACTCTCCACTTCGGTTATAAAAACCAGTCTCTTAATGTGTTATAAGGCAAAAGTTGCTGTTTGTTCAGAGATCCGTAAAAACACATAAACGCAATGTGGGCACCACGTAGAATTTTTTAATGTTAAACCTGTTAGTACGTAAAGTTACCGCTAGGCTTTAAAAGATTAATATATTTTAATTATGTGAAAATACAAGTGCACTGAACCCTCGTTTGTCGCGGGTTTGAACTTTGCGGGGTAACCCCAAGAATTAAAATACATCACTCGGATCCTTCAACGGATAGGGGCATAAAAATTTTTTCGTCAACTCGCACAGGTCTTCGAGCCATACTGCATGATGTTCAGGGAGGTGACGGAGAGACAGACAGAGTTAGAGGGAAAGAGAAGCAGCCCCCCCCCCAATCACAATGTTTCTGCAAAGAAAGGAAAAAACACTAACGTTCGAGAATAGGGTGCTGAGGAGGATATTTGGGCCTAAGAGGGACGAGGCGACAGGGGAGTGGAGAAGACTACATAACGAGGAACTTAACGACCTGTACTCATCACCAAATATTATTCGGGTAATCAAATCGAGAAGAATGAGATGAGCAGGGCATGTAGCACGTATGTGGAAAAGAGAGGTGCATACAGGATTTTGGTGGGGAGACCTGAGGGAAGGCGACCACTTTGGAGACCCAGGAGTAGATGGGAGGATAATATTAAAATGGGTCTTAAAGAAGTGGGATGGGGAATGGACTGGATTGAGCTGGCTCAGAATAGGGACAGGTGGCGGGCTGTTGTGAATGCGGTAATGAACCTCCGGGTTTCATAAAATGCGGGGAATTTCTTGACTAGCTGAGAAACTGTTAGCTTCTCAAGAAGGCCTCTGCTCCATGGAGTTAGTTAGTTAGTTAGTTAGTTAGTTAGTTCATTAGTTAGTTAGTTAGTTAGTTAGTTAGTATTGCGACATTGTTCTTGCGGGGGTGGGGGTGGGGGAGGGACGGTCGCGGATTTTCGCTTTTTACAGGGAGGTGGTGGTCTTGGAAGCTAACGCCTGTAAAAGGAGGGGTGAGTGTCCTCGTTTATATCATATTGTATTAGCCCAATACTTCCGTGATCTCAGGCTTCCGCCGCGATGCTGATGAGATCTGCGTTCTTCTGGGGTATTATGCAGCGTCGCATGGTAATCCTTTACCGACGTTTCGGGACAATGTATCGGTCCCATCTTCAAGGGTCAAGAAGTCCAAGAGCTTTCTACTCTTCTTGGATTTATTGACCCTTGAAGATGGGACCGAAACAGTGTCCCGAAACGTCGGTAAAGGATTACCATGCGACGCTGCATAATACCCCAGAAGAGAGCAGATCCTATCCCAATACTTGTTTTGTAAATCACATAAATAAACTTTAATCAAATCCCAGTGCTGTACTAGTTGTAGTCTTTATAGCGTGTGATATCGACAGGGATAGCAGCCACTTGGGGGCATAGACTGGGTGCTTGTACTAATTTTTATAAATAAATGGAAGAGAGTTACACGGGGCATGTTAACCCTTTAAAGCCTAGCGGTAACTTTACATACCATCAGGTTTAACATAAAAAATTCTACGTGGTGCCCACATTGCGTTTATGTGTTTTGTACGGATCTCAGAACAAACAGCAACTTTTGCCTTATAAAACATTAAGAGACTGTTTTTTTATAACCGAAGTGGAGAGTGTTTACAGCGCGGTACGCACTGAGTCCTTACATAAAACAGATACGCTTCCTCTTTAAAGGGCAAGGCAATGTGCTTTGTCTGTACTGGGGTAAGCTAGCTGCCTGCTGCTAGCTACCTGCATGATGCACTGACGACTTACCAAGGCTTGGAAAAGGGATTGAAATACAGACGTGTTGTTATCATGTATATGTAAGAAATTTACTGCCGTTTTGTCATCTAACTGTAATTGTCAAATTGTACATAACACATAACTCAAATTATCAATAAAGCAGCAACACAATTGTTAGACAATTGTTAGGGGATTTCTATCGTTTCCTTATCGGAGTGCTGGCTGAAAGTCAATAAGCAGCCGGAAGGTCCTGCGACCGGCCATCTCGACAAGGTCTTCTTGGTTTTCCCCTCTCTTCAAGCAAATGCTGAGATGGTTCCCAAGATTCCAAGTTGTTACTGCATGCTTCTCGTGCAGCCCTCCCAATTTAAATTTAACAATTAATCCCCTTGCTTTAAAGTAAAATATAAGTAAATTAAATTTCCAAATATGCGCACTATCATTAATGACAAATTAAAATTTTGCGGCCGTTATTTCAAGCCATTGCTGTCACCATTCTAACGTCTTCGTCACACATTTTCATTTTCGTACGCCTTTTACCAAGGACAAGCGGGCGAAGCCTGGAAATCTTCTAACAAGTGATGCTCTCCCCCCCCCCCCCCCCAACCAGCCATATAAAAGCGCCTATCACAACTTCCTTGCGGTTCACTTTCTTCCCCTTCTCTCTCTTTCTGTCTCAGAGAACAGGAAGGTACGCTGATAAACTCTTGTTTTGTGCAGTACCTAACAGTTCTGCTTGCGCTGCCTTCATCCTCTTGCCTCCAAACAATGGCCCCCGCTTTTTGTGGGGGAGAAAGGCAAGCCATTAACCATCCTATAGAAGCACCCCTCACCTGCCAAGTAACCTGTTTACCTGTTCCAAATAAGCTGCCCTGGAATAAAAGCAGGTTTTACAAAAGAGGGGACGCAAAAGTTATAGTGTTTCCACCACAGTGAGCTTTTAAGAACTAAACTGAAAAGTTTCTTGGACAGGATCTCCTTTTTGGAAAAAGCTATGGTTCCTTGTATTTGTTCCATATAATCTCGGAATCTTGAGGCAGGACAGGAACCTAATAACAGCACTGGTAATAAAATATACAGCTACTCTTACAGAAATCCCTGAGTTGCCTTGGTTTTATCACACTTGTCTGTTGTAACAGGGAATGAATTTGTGCAAGGTGTATTGAAGAAAAAATAGAGCTCTGTTTACATACATTTAAAAAATTATATAGCTGTCATGATTAATTTTCCTCTTTACCGTGGTGAATATCTTAATTCATCAATTAATTGGCCAAAACATGGCCGTATGCAAGGTTTCTTGTAATTTACAAGATTTAAAATGTATCTCTCAGGCAAGTGGTTCAGATTCCACCAGTAGGGTTTATTATCTGCAATTCTTTCAGCATTTATCTCGAACTCTGTAAGGGAATGCCAGGAGTAACACTTCATAGTGATTGTGACACACATCTTTCTCATATCACAATTTATGACCGCTACAGTCGATTGTGTTACGTGTACTTCATTCTGAATGGACTAGACATGAACCAAAACAAGCAGACATTGATCCAGATGAACTCTCGGTGACATGTGTCCAGTAAAGAAAGAGGGAAACCTAGCAATCAAACACATTTAGTGTACATACACAGTGTGTGTTAAGTGTGATTCATATTAACAATTCAGTAATTCAATTTAGCAACAACAACACCAACAACAACAACAACAACCGCTACCTTTATGAAGGGTATTTACAATTATATACATGAAAGAAAGACATGTTTCTTGGGTATATGAGTATAGTGTTGCAGCTATTCTGTAGTTACAAGCTATGGCACATGTAATGTCATTTGCCATCTTGAATATTTCGTACTTCTATGTTAGTCCTTTCCAAAGTGTGTGTGCAGTGCCCAATATGGTTTTTAATATTATTATTTTTTTATCCGCATTTCTCACTTCTCAGCTTTAGCTGGGAAATATTCACCCATCCTGGGATGTATCATCAACAGGATTATGCTTGGTGGTCTTATGTGTAATTTAGGAAATTTCTTACAATTGAACATGTGGCAAGAATTACCACTTTTTGCATCTGTATATATGTGTTTGGGTGCAGGTTAAGTCTCTTTAAACTTTGTGACAGTGACTTTGGAATTATTCCCATAGCTGAAATTACTATCAGGACCACTTGTACTGCATCCTGCTTCCACATAACACGTATTTCGTTCGCCAGTTCTTGGTATTTCTTTTGTTTCTCTGTTATCATTTTGGCGAGGTTTGTGTGTATTTGGAATAGCTATGTCTATTAGGAAGGTATTTTTTGTTTTCTTGTTTGTGAGAGTTACGTCAGGTCGGTTGAAAGGTATTGTTTTGTCTGTAATAATGCTGCAATTCCAGTACAGTTTGAAATTGTCATTCTCCAGCACGTTTGCTGGTTTGTACCTATAGTATGGGCATTT
The DNA here is from genome assembly GCA_013340265.1 of Coptotermes formosanus. NCBI lineage: Eukaryota > Metazoa > Arthropoda > Insecta > Blattodea > Rhinotermitidae > Coptotermes > Coptotermes formosanus. Next base: position 1,432,285 of record BLKM01002298.1, read on the forward strand.
GTCTTCAGTTAGTTCAGCTGCTTCTGCCAGTTTCTGGTGTATAACTTCCGCTACTTCATCATGTCTTTTTATGCACTCGGCAGGTGCCAGTTGTTCACATGCTGCAGTAATGTGCTGGATTGTCTCCGGTTCTTTTCCACATCTTCTACACATCTCTTCGATGTTTGGCTGCTTCAAAATATATTGCTTGTAGTTTCGTGTTAGTATAACTTGGTCCTGTATTGCTGTTAAAAAGCCCTATTATTATTATTATTATTATTATTATTATTATTATTATTATTATTATTATTATTCACTTCCCTTACTTCACAGCTGTTCAGCTGATTCTCACAAGGGTACAGGTCTCACTGACCAAGCACTTCTTATCCACTGATCCACTAAAAACTTTCTTGCTAGACAGCATGTATTAAGTATTACTAAGTTCTACATTAGAATATATAAAGCAGGACAGTGATTAAGCCCTTCATGGTCTTGTGCACCTTCCTTATGTCAGTACTGCAGTCTTATTCTTTCACTCAGTTTCTCCAATCAAATGCTGGGGAAGCACTTTGTGCAAGACTGTGGTAATTTCTTTTCACTTTTGATTTCCATAAGCATAGCAGCAAAGTATAGGAAAGAAGATATTAGGAGAAATAAATGTTGGTTTGCATCCTAGAATTAGTGTTTATTGTGTTGTTCTTTATCCATCAGATGGTGCACTATGTGTCAGCATCTGCACTGACAGCTCAGGCCCGACAGAATCCTCCAGGATCTGCCCATCCAGATATGTTTGGACAACTACTGCGCAAGGCAGGAGGCATGGGGGACATCAGAGACTGTCCTGTGAGTTCTGGGTTTAAGATGTATACTCAAAAACATGTCATAGTGATGATTGTCATTGTCATCGTCATAGTCATCATCTCACCACCACCACCATCCTCACCACCTCTCTATAACAAACAGTCTCACAGATTCTTTCGATGGCTGTAAAGTAGGTTGCTTAGTTCAGTTGGGTTAAACTGAAGTGCTCAGATGCATATTTGTACCCAAGTGGGACGAAGTGCACGGGAAGTGAGGTAGTTGCATGCTTCCTATGGCTCACAGTGCACCTGATATTTTTAGGAGACCAAAATTAAGGAGGCTATGATAGACTGGACATGCAGCTTGCATTTGCAGATGAGTAATCAAGCGTAATGGTATAAGAACTTCCATTTCACACACTGAGGCAAAAAGGGGGTTGGCAGTAAAGGGTTATGGAATTAAGAATAAAAACCTCTCATTTGAGAGTTTTTGTGAGATTTATAGTGTGACTGCAAAGTCATTAAATACACTGCTTCACCAAATACCTCAACATGTGCAAAATTAGGTTATTTACGAGTAGATATTTGTACCTACCTGACAGAAGGAATATGTGTCAACCAGGCACTGAAGTAAATAACTAAAAATTTATATTGCTTCAAAATTGATGTGTTCTGTAGGACAGGTGTGTACTTCCCTTGTATCATAGTAAGTTGATATTATTTGTAATGACTCATTTCACAGAGTGCATGTGGAGCAAAGATCCAGATATGCAGAACACTGATGAATCGACCAGAAATTGTATCAGTGGGTGTGGTGTGGGATTCCGAGCGCCCAACTATAGAGCACATCATGGATGTGTTTGCAACAGTAGGCACATCTCTGCGACTCTCTGATGTTTTCCATAGTGTTGTAGACCATCGATGGGCTGCCATGACATCACACTCTCTGGTCGGTGTTGTCACCTACTATGGCAAACATTACTCCACCTTTTTCTTCCACACCAAGCTGAGAGTGTGGATATATTTTGATGATGCTACAGTGCGTGAGATTGGTCCTCGTTGGGAGCAAGTAGTTGATAAATGTCGTCGGGGTCGGTATCAACCCCTTCTGCTCCTATATGCAGTGCAAGGTGGGACACCTGTTTCAACAGAAAGTGCTCCAAAATCCATTATTCCTGTGCCAGTTTCCTCTCCAAACCACAGAGATTCTGTGAAGTCTTCCCACACTTCCGTTTCACAGCCATCACCAACAGCAAACCCTAACCAAGGCCTGGCAATACGACGTTCCATAACTCCAAGTCCAGAGAAGTCCTTCAGTAATTCAGCACCCAGAAGGGCAATCACTCCGAACCCTGAGGGGCCTTATCACCACTATAATCCCCGACACCAGCAAATGTTGCCCAAACCCTGCAGTGACTACCAGAATCTGACAGACATACAAGCACTCATCTTCAATGCTGACAAGAAGCAGGAAGTTGATGTGGTTGATGGGGATTTGGGGAGTGCTGCACCTGGCTACATCAACCGCAAGGCAGTGGAAAATGTGCTGAGCTACCAGCAGAAGAAGCATCAGATGGTACAGCGAAGCAATAGTGGAGGGAGTTACACAGGACATGTTACTGGATCAGGAAGCCCTGGAGATGGCATAAGTATGCCAGAGCACTTGAACATACCACGGAGAAGGGACTCAGGAAACTGGAGTGGGGACAGAAATAGCGCATCATCATCATCATCGACATCAATGGAAAACCCTTACCTATACATTGTTGGGAAGATGGGGCCTCGTGTGATGTCACAGAATGGTCAACAGCAACAGCAGCAGTCAACAGTGCCCAGAAGTCCAACAGGAATCAAGCCTGGAGATCTGTCCAGCTCAAGCAGTGGGCCCTACGATGCAGGCTATGATTCTTATTCTCTGTCTTCCACAGATAGTTTACCTCTTCAGCAGGGTCTCAAACATAACTTGCAGGTGAGTACTGTGTACCTGTGTTACTTAATAGATGAAGGAGAATGTATGAATTAATGTAAGAATACTCGTTACAAGAACTGAACACTGTTTATGCAGTAAACAAGTATTAAAAACACTTGCTCTTGACACAGTATGTTTTTTTAGGAATGGCTAAACAGATCAGTATGTAGCTGTGGAGATAGAATGCTGATCATTAGGTTTATAGTGCATAATAGAAAGCAGATGAAGGCTCTGAGTGGAATGTTGTGTTGTCCCAACAGCTAACACAGATACCTGAAGGCCTGCAGGCAGGTGGCGTTACAGGCTGCTCGTACCAACAGACCAGAGTCCCTGCTACAGGAGATGACTGCGAGCGACTATGTCTTGAGGCAGACCAGCTGCTGGACAAGTCCCGTGCCACTGAAGATGCCCATGATCTGGAGACAGCCCTCGTCCTATGTCATGCTGCAGTAGGCAAGGCAAGAGCCGCAATGGACGCACCTTACAGCAATCCGCAGACACTCACATTCGCACGAATGAAACACAATACCTGTGTGATGAGAGTGCGGAGTCTGCATCGACAATTGCTGCAGACACAGCAGGACATTCAGAGTGGTGGGACTGATAAGGATGGTGAGCAGTTGTAAGAATAAAGTAACAAGTAGAAGTTCCTTATTTCTTTTCCAGTAAGCACTTTCAGTGAGGGTCTGTTGTAGAATTTTACAAAACTTTTTTTTTTTAAATTGAGGATCCTTTGTTCCACAATACATATTTTAAACGTACACATTTTTCCTCACTCCCGCTACATTCTCCTTCCTCTCCCCTCCATTTTGCCCTCATCTTTACCACGATAATTGTTACATCTCCTAGGTCCTCTGTTCTCAATAGACCTACCTTCAGTCACTTGCCTTTCATTCTTTGCTGCAATCATAATCACCATCACAATACTCACCATTCTCCTTCCCTTAGCTCTTCCATTCACAAATATCCCTTCTCTTTAACACTTTCTCATTCACCACTGCATTCATCATAAGCACCATAATCATAATCTCTTCACTTGAGGACGGATGTGAGAAATTAAAATTAAGAAGGTGTTTATTTTTTATTTTACTAATATGCCAGTGGGTTAACATCATACATTCACATCCAGTTGAATGTAAAAAAAATTTGAGCACCAGGATTATAAGTACAATCTTATTTCTGTCTTCCAGATGGTGGCCTGGAAGTGCGTCACAGCAGGGAGGGTAGTGGTGGGAGTGGCCGCAGTTCCAGTAGTAAGTCTGGTGGTCAGCATTCTCGACAAAATTCAAAGGACAAGACATCTTCATTTCAACATTCTCGACAGAACAGCCGTGAACTGCTCACACAACTTCCGGCAAGTGGCATCTCATCTACAACTGATAAGCCTTCAAAGAACATTGAGATCTATGCCACCTTACCAAAGAAAAAGGTAGGAGGCAGTTATCGTGGTAGTAAAGCCCGGACAAGCAATGACAATGGCCATATTGTTGAAGATGAAGAATATATATTGTATGATCGTCCTGGGAGGGAACGAAGTCTGTACCCTGGCCGAACCATTCTGGGAAAGAAGAAAGATGATGAAAAAAATACAAGGGAGAAGAGAGCCAGGAGTGAAGAAAGGAATAAGAACACAAGAGACTACACCCAAGTGCTAACTTCTGCCTCGACTCTTCCTAAAGATGGGAAGAAGGAGAAAGGTAAAGTTGAAGAGGTTCCAAAAAAAGCAAATGGCAACTCACCAGGTGAGCTGAAACAAGGAAAGAAACAGCATAAGATACGCAGGAGGCTGCTGATGGGAGGTCTTATCAGGAGGAAGAACCGCTCAATGCCAGACTTGCGAGAAGGGCAGGAAAGTGGGGAATGTGTTGGAAGGAATGTAGGAGGAATGGAGTCAAATACTATAGGGGCAGGCATGAAGACATCCCAAGATGATAGCAGTGTCGGCCTTAAAGGTGCTGGTAAGTCTGCTGGTACAGGTACACTGAGTGGGTACTTGTCAGAAGGTCACCTAGAATATACTGGTGGCGGGAATCCCAATCTTGAGCGGAGCAGGCTTATGAGGAAGAGTTTCCATGGTAGTGCTGGAAAAGTTCTGCAAATCCCTAAGGTGCCTCCACCTCCTCCACTACGTACAACCTCACAACTCTCAGCTAAGCCTGATACTTCATCAAGGGATAGTTCTGGAATTGAGAGACCACAGTTTCCTCTTCCATCAGAGACCACCAGTTTGCACCCTGCATACTCCCATTTCCACAGACCTGGACATACCACTGATGGCAACAAAATGCCTCATAATCCTTCAGTGCCCCCATGCTACAACTTTGAGCCCCAGTCTTTGCCTTATCTTCCCACCTACAGTTCAGAAAAGAACAATGTACAGGCAGTAAATGAATGTCTGTATCAACAGAGGATACAGGGAGATGCAATTATGTATGCAAATGGTGGAATACTCTGCGACAACCAGAGCCAGTTCTTGCATAGTAATCAACTAGTCACTCAAGCAGAAGTTCACAATGAACACAACAGCAGTGTACCAGTGTACATGTGTGAACAGAGCAGCACTGAGATGCAGCAGGATCCACCTGATAAGGTGACAAGTGGTTCACCACCCACTTTGCCCCTGCCTCCATATCCAAGCCCCCTAAACTCAGTGGCACATTCCAGACAAGCAAGTGAAGACTTCCCACCACCTCCACCTCCCCTGGATTCTGCTGTAGCAACAGAGGCTGTGAATAAGCTTCTAGTATTTGGTACTGAGGAATCCCTCCTGCAAGATAGTTGTTCACCATCATTACAGCAACAACAGACAACTCCTAGTAGCCTTCTTCTGCAGTTACAGCAGAAACGACAGCAGATTCTGTCAAAAGAAATATCAACAATAACAAAGGAGATGGAAACTGAAGGAATGTCATCAGTTAAGTCTGGTGAAGAATGGTTGAGGGAACTGCAAGCCAAACAGGCAGAACGGCAACTGAAGAAGCTACAGAATGGTATGACAGATGCAGTGAACAGATCTGGACAGCAGGGTAATAGTGCCAGTAATGGTACAAACCAGGATAAGAAGCCATCATCAGTCAAGGATCTTGCCTCACGATTTGAGAACATTCACCTTCATAAGCCTCACATGCCTGTAAGCAGTGCTGAATCTGAGATTAGACTTGCTAAAACTATTACAGGACCTGCACTGAAAGTGCCTGTAGCAAATGGCGTTAATGGGAGGGTGTCTCCTTGTGTGTCCCAGGAACAGATCACATCGAATTCCCAACCTGCTTTACGCCTGAACTCAAGTTTTGACTTAAGTACAAACTTTCTGACAAGCTGTCCACCTAATTTGCGTGAAAATCGGTCTGACAATATGTTTGACACAGGAGTTCTATCTGTTAAGAAGCGTAACAGTGCCAGTGACTCATCTGTGGAGTGTCTGTTATCAGCAGGTGGCAGTGCAATGCTTGAACAGAAAGCCCATGACATTCCTTTAGCAGCAGTGACTTCAGAGATGAAAAGAGAGACATCTTCACCAGGGATGCTAGAAGTCAAAGAGATACGAAAGAAGAATATCAAGAAGAAGAATGTGACTTTCTGTGATCAGGTAATCCTTGTGGCAACTGCAGAAGATGAGGAAGAGGATAATTACATCCCGAATCCAATCCTAGAGCGTGTTCTGCGGTCGGCATTTCATGGAAAGCAGGAAAGTCTACAGCAGCTTGCAGAACCCCATATTGAAGTGCGGAATCTTCAGGGCCCTGACCTTCGTTCTGAACCAACAAGGTCACCACTGAATGTGAAGGAGCACTCTAACCATTCACAACAACAGAAAGTGGATCTTTCCCAACAACCATATCAGAAAGTGCCACTGCAACCTGTGCGTAATGCAAACCAATACAATGCAGTGTACCAACACATCCCACAACAAAATCAACACGTGCAACATCAGCTTCTACATCAGACCAGCTATCAGCATGATCCAAGGCCACCTTACAAACCCATACACCCAGATATGCTGAGGATTTCCTCCCAAATGCACCATTTTCCTCCACCTGCTGTTCACCCACCATATCAGCACATACCTGTACCTCAACACGTGTACAGCAGTTACACACCACAACAGAGCATGCACATTCAACAAAGGAACATTGCCTCTCAGCAACATACAACAAACTCACATCCAGAGCAACAGACAAACAGTCTCTCTGCTACATCATTACCTGCATATAGTGACATAATACAAATTCCACCAGAATACCAGCATCCCCCACAACCTGTCCATCAGCCTTATTACCACCATCAACAACAGTCTGCAAACTCTGTGCCTGGCCTGAGCAATGGACATGCCGTTTCATACCCACAGAGACAACCAGTGACAAGCACAGCAAACCAACAGCTAAATGGGCATGGGACTGAACCTTTGCCCTGTCTTAAACAATCACAACAATATGCCCCACCATACCAACATCCACCAGTAAGACAAACCCCAGTGAGTTTAAAGGGGATGCAAAACCAGAATAGCAACAAGGACACAGGGAGGCATCTTGAAAAGAAACTGTCTCCAGTGACAGACAACGCATGCCATCTCTGTCGCAAGAAACAGGTGGTACCCCCTGCAATATACTGTGGTGACTGTGATTTTTATTTGTCACGATTCAGACCAAGGAACTGATTCTCACAGTTGGCTGCATTGTTAGTACAAGTGCATGTAGTATTGCACTAGGCATGGTGCTGTGTCCGTATGCCACCAGTAACAATCAACTTACTTCAGTGAAATCCTTTTTGGGCTGGCAGCCATGTAAGGTGGCTCAAAGTAAACTACTGTTTCAGACAGACTCAGGTCTGTGTGGTCTGTTTGCTGATAAAATGCAGTACCTGATGCTAGGGCTTATAGTTGGGTGTGAGCGAGTGATGGCTGTGCTTAACATTCATTGTTATTGGATATTACTTATGGGCTGTCAGGCTCAACTTAACATGAAATTCTCATCCTTGTTGAGATTTATATGTAACTAGATCTCTGTAGCTTCTTTCACTGTGTGATCCAAAGTTGTTTGTTGCTTTTCTGCATGTAGTGTTGAATTTTATGTTGTGTCCTATATCCATAACATGCTCTGCCACAGTGGACTTCTCTGGTTGGCTGAGATACAGGTGCCTCATGTTTCATCCATGTGGTTTCTCCGGTCATTTGTGTCTGTCCCACATACACCTTTTAACACTCACGTGGACTGCAGTATGTGACGGCGGGGGGGTTTGGGCCTAAACTCTCCTTCATTCATCTGAGCATGTGGATGTTTTTCTTAACTGTGTCTCATTTTTGTTTCTGCAGTACTCAGTCCGTTTCCTTGTTTATGAATGAATGTAAGCCTCTCCCATACTCCTTCTCAAGTGGTCACTGGGCAGTGAAATCCTGTTCAGTGTACTCTAACCCTGAAAACGTACTTATGTCTTCTTCTGAGCAAACAAAAGGTAGCTTGTACAGTCTCACACAACTGTCATAAACAGCATTTTCCAAAGAAGAGGCATTATGTATCATTATCTAGTCCATTTCACATCTCTCAGCTTTGGACACTGTACGCGCAGCTGCCCAAAACAAGATGTGGTAGACAACTAAGTCTTCGCCAGTCAGAGAAGTCTGCCATGGTGGATGAGTTTGTGGATGCAAAATATGACATGAAATTTGACAGTACCTGCTGACTAGATTAACCCTTTAAAAGGCAAAGTGTATCTGTTCTATATAAGGACTCAGTGCGTAACGTGCTGTAAACACTCTCCACTTTGATTATAAAAACCAGTCTCTTAATGTTTTATATGGCAAAAGCTGCTGTTTGTTCTGAGATCCATACAAAACACATAAACACAATGTGGACACCACGCAGAAGTTTTTAATGTTAAACCCGGTTGCATGTAACGTTACCGCTAGGCTTTAAAAGGTTAAGCAGCAAGCTGTATAGATCACACGTTGAAAGGAACTACAGACATCAAGTTACACCCCAACAACTTCAGTAAGGATGGGGATTTCATGTGACAGCGTGTGAGTAACACGTTCCATTCAAGCAGCAGTCCAATGAGAATGAAAAATAAGCACAGCAACAGTCTTAAGACTTGACCCTGTAATGCCACTGACTTGTCTCTAACCATGACCTACAGCCCTTTGCATGTATATTGTGTGGGAAGGCTGGGTATTGAGTTATACCATGACCTTGGTGTTGAAGACAAAGAGTTGGTCTCTCAGAGGCTGGTTTAATTGAACCATCTACAGCTGTCAGCTTACAAGGATTTTACTGAATTTAGTTGCCATGAAAGCTTAAAGGCATAAAGAAACATACTGTTGAGTAGCTGTGATTAGTTGATTTTAAAAAGAATATTTTTGTAAAATAATTTTATTTCCTATCCGTCCAATCACATTTCACTGTATCATAGATAGTACATTATAGTAGCCCATCCATCATCTTGGATTGAATGTTTGTGAGATGTAATTCATTAGTCCATGTACAAACTAAAATGGATGTCCAGAACGTGTGATCTCAGTATCATAGGTACTAAACTGTATGTAATTTTGATATTTTTTTTTAAATTGTTATGAATGATTGAAATGATGTGTTAGTAAAGCTTTATATTAATTAATGTGTGCATTATGTTTTAGATCTTCCACATGATCCTTCTGTGAAATTCTTTTTAGCATAGGTTTCTGTTCTTCTGGGATGTGACACCACATCCCTGGACAATTGTTTCCTGAAATTTAGAGGCAAGTTATTGGTCTCATCCTTAAGGGTCAGAATGCCCAAGAGAATTTTTGACATGAGCTTTGAAGATGAGATCACTGAATTTTCTCAAAATGTCAGGAACCAATTATCCAGTGTCACATTGTCATATCCCAGAAGAAAAGAAACTTCAACTATACCAGCGCAAAAGCCTGAAAGCTTGTTTAGCTTAGTCCACATACAGTAAGGTAAGTGCCACAAAGATACAATACGTCAGTCCCTTGTCCCTAACATGTTGAGATCTGGATACCTGTAGCACTCACTCTCCCATGAAATTGGCCACTTCAGTAAAAAGAAGACGTATTTAAGTTCAGTAGCTGTACATTAGTGATGTGAAGGAACAATGGAGAAAGGGTTCAGGTGTCCTAATAGTAGTGCTATTTTGTGTTACATATCTGAAATTTTTAACCTGTAGAGCTGTATCTCTTGAAGATTTCATATTCCATGTATAACACACCTGATTCTGTAATAATTGTGAAGTAACTGTCCATCATCTATTGCCAAGATTATAATGTTTAGCTGTCAAGTTTAAATACCAATGCAACATTGTCACAGCTGGAGTTTTTCAAGCTTAGCATGGTCACTTAAACTTCCAAAATGCATAATTCAGAAAATAAATTGTATAAACTACAGTTCTGAAGTGATAAGTTCAATAAGAATTGGACACTTAAGAAAGGCTGCTAATTTGTACAGAAAGGTGTGCATATTCAGTTTATATCAGTCATTATTAGGCTGCTTCTTTTTACATTTACTTCCCCATTTTTACTGTTATCTTGACTGGTTGTAAGAAAATTACTTTATCTTGGTTTGAATGGTGCCAAAAACCCTCGCAGTTGCTGTACTCTTCATTTCTTCCCATAGAAGCACGCACTTATAAACAAAAATTATTGCCCTTCCATAATTCTTCAGAGCTAGCCTGTTTACTGAACAGGAAGATAACAGCCAATATTCAGCACGTAGTAATATGTTACTACCGGTACAAGTGTTGACATTTTTGTAAAGCATGGTTCCATATTCCAGGAGAAAAAAACAGAGACAGTACTGTTGAATTGATAATTGACACAGAATCTGAGGTGACATTTGACATGGATGAACCTCCAGTTACATCCTGCCAAAGGGTGTACACACAAGGTCAAGCAATGAATCAGACAAAGATGTCCAAGAGTACAACACTGATGACAGTTCTGACAGTACAATGCTGCTTTGTTGTTGTGGAACAGAGGTCATTATTCATCAATTTATTGGTGGAATCAGGAACAATCCCACCAAACAGGTATGTTAAAAAAAATTTCTTTTTATGTTTCCCGCAGCATGCTATAGGCCAGACCTACTGAGAACAGCATATGCTTTGCTAGGTCTGTGAGCAATACATTTTAAAGACCAGCTTATGGTTACTTAGCCAGCAAAGCTTAAAGATGCACACTGTGTATACTCCATGCAGACCTGTAGTCACACCACAGTTATATTGAAATGAAGAAGTGTAAAAATGAAAGGCCATATGCATCAAAATTTGATATTACATAGCCCTGCAGTGTGTGAAAATGTTGTCATCCTGTCCCTGGAGAAAAACCTGCACCAGTGTTAATAAAATATGATGGAGCCAGCAAAAGATTGGAATGGGAATCTACTTTGTAAATGTAGGAGGACAGATTATAGAGGAAATGTGCAAGCAACAGATGACTGATGTAATACTGACATAGCTTCATACATAATTTGTGCACAGGCAGAGCTCTTAGCAACCACTGATTTAACATGCTTCATAAATTACAACAAATCAGCCATTCCATGAATGCCACTTAAAAGAATATGCAGTGACAGAAGTCTCATTATTAACAAACACTGTTCTCATGAACAAAGGAAATACAAATGCTTATTAATGGCTATCAGCATTTAATACTGTACATTCAGTAACCAGTTTATACATAAACTCTTTGCTAGATTACCAGTAACCTAGCAGGAACACATTTATGAAGGACTTGTACGATGATTATCACAGCTGTGAAAGGCCACAATAATTTGTACTTGAATTTTCACTTTTAATGCATACGTATTTACATCTTCCATTACTGTGAAACTACGACAACTTTTCCTTCCTTTGGTGCAAGCACAAGATGGTGCAGAGTGCTACTGCAGCTGCTGGCACTGCCATTCTTAGCAGTGATATCCCATAGGAGCCAAACATGTCATATGCCAGTCCTGAGCACAATGGAGCTATAAGACGTGCTACAGACGACATGCTCTGGCCTGATCCTATGAGAGAACCTCTCTGATCAGATTCAGTCCTCTGTAAAGTTACCTCAGATGTCACAATTCTCAGTAAAGAGCTTGATGCACTCAGTGGTATGAGGCATATGAGGAAGAAAGTTAGGTTAGGTGCAAGGCTCAGGAAAACAAATGAGAGTGCTAGTACTGCGAAACCATGAAGCATTCTAAGCACATGATCATTGTCCTTTTTATAGAATCTGCCCATCCAGCCAGTTAAGAAACCAGTTGCAGCACCTACCAGGCCTTGGAATGAGATTGTGTAGCCGATACCAGAGGGTGATATACCGTACTCTTCCTTAAGGATAAGTGAAAAATTCTGGTAATGTACAGCTTGTGCAAACCCAAGCAGGAATTTTAGAGTGAAGACATCCCAATACACTGACCAATTGACATTCCAGAGATGTGTTAGTGCCTGAAAAATGTCTGATGAAGGAAAGTTTGTCCTTGATCTTGCCTGTGGTAAAGTTTCTTGAATGTCTTCTTTCTTCTTATTCCATATCCTGGTGTTAATTTTGACATCACTGGTTTCTTCAGTGTGTCTTTCCAGGATGGTGTTATTCTCCTTATGTTCATGCTGAGTGTTGTGCAGGAAGAAATACACAATTGCTGAAAGAAATACACCAGAAGAATGAAATAGCAGTCATAATGTAAAGACATTTTGCATCCTCCTTACATGAAAGAATGATTACAAAACAAAGCACGCATCATAAATGAGTCACATACAGGACCAGTTTAAAACAAATCACCTTCAAAACCATCTTCCTAGGCGGCAAAGTGTATTAAAATGTTGAAGCTTACAATCAGATACTTAGGTGCATACTAATACCACGGTTTCATTCAAAAATAAAACCTTCTGGTGGTAGAGAAATGATAAAAAGCAAGCTCTGAGGCAGCTGCAATGTTGCTCTAATGTGCAGTGCAACACAAATTTGAAATCCTTGAAAAAATTGGTTCTGACCAAATTCAGTGTAGTAAACTTTACCAAGTAATATAAAAAAAGTCACATATTGCACAACGTCAGCCTAAGGGTGTTTTCACATCAATGTACTTACCTGTTTATACACATAATTGTTCAACCTTTTAAGGTAATGTTCATATGTAACTTCACCATGTGTCACTTTGAACAATGTGTATGCACTGTACTTACCAAAGTTGATCCAGAAGAATAGCGTGACAGCGCAGCAAACATAATGGAAACCATTCTCCAGCTCTGCCAAATGACCACCAATGATTGGCCCCACCATAAAACCTACTCCTCCATAGGAAACCAGACGACTCTGTACTTCCAACTGATTTGTGGAACATGCCACGTCTGTCAGCAGTGTCCTGCATAGTGTCTGTGTGTGTTTGCATAGTCCTGTCAAAAGAAAGCATTGTCATGATCAGCACAGTGTTATTGAATATTTACTTCATTAGTGAAGTTTCAGACAGAAGCAATGACAGGCAGAATAACAAAGAATATTCTGCACATGCTTTCACAGTTACAGTGCAGATGTCTGAACCTTGACATATGTAGGGTGCAAATTACAGTTACTTGGGATCAATTAATTTCCTGCACCTTTCCAGTGGCACATGTTGATGACAGTTGGCTCTCAGTCTTTTATAACTACATTTTAGACTGTTAGGTTGAAATTTTCATCAACATATATTGCTGCCTTCTCCACAAACCACAGAGATGTGCAGCAAGGATTGTTATAGGGTGTTTTATATCCACCTAACAATCTGACAAGTATCTCTACTTTGACGTAGTGGTAACACTTGTGTGGCCAACGGATCCTGAGAGCTATGTTGGCAGTAGCTTAGCTATTGGTAGGGTCTCCCATGCCGGACAGGTCAAGGTGATGACCCAGACAAAAAGGGATACCCTGGTCCTCCAGGTTGGGGGTTGGGCAAGGGACTGACAACCTCTCCCTGTAAAACTTTAGATGTCTCAAAACCTCGAGGGGGGGGGGAGGGGGAAGGGAGGCCAAGGCCCAATGTTGGGCTGTCACACCACAGAAGAAGAAGAAAACTCTGACAAAGAATTGCACTAATATTTTTGCACAGCAACTTCTAACACTGATGAATTGGTAGTGTTGAATCATCTGACTTCATAGTTTATCACTTGAACGTGAAGCATTCGTTGGGACACCGTTTGTGTTGTGCGCACACTAACTACTTTGTTTGTCAGAAATGTGGGTTATTAACTGTTAGAAAACAGAATGAATATTAAGCTGCACAAAGAACTGGAAGAAAATTCCAGTGACATTTACAAAGTGCAGCGAATTCATGACAGGAAACCGTGTGTAGTAACACTGGAATTTATGCGGCTTAGGTGATTTTAAGATGGTAGGAAGGACACCACAAAAAATTAAGAATATGGACATCCAGCATCATCAATAACTGATCTAAGAGTAGAACAAAATACTGAAGTCAAATTATATGATCATCAGAAAATACCAAAACTAGACTTGAAAAGCTGAACTGTGCGAGTGCCAAACTGGTAATATAGAATGGTTTCACAGTGAGCAGAAAGTGAAGAGAAGAGAGATTTTGTATTATGGCCCTATGGATTATGACACTGTGCTGTACTGACATACTGGACTACAACAGTGTCATGAAAAGTACCAACATACCAGACTACAGCATGGTGTTATAAAAGGTACCAATATACTAGACTCTAGCGTGGCGTCATGAAAGGTACCAATATAGTAGACTATAGCATGGTGCCATAATAAGTACCCATCTACCAGACTGCAGTGTTTTAACCCAGAAGACTGCAGTATGAGTCTTCACTGAGTTGGAAGCTGATTGATAAAAGAAGCTGGCCTTAAAATTTCAAAAAGATCTTGGAAGAAACAGACCTTTTGGGAAAAAACAGTAACTGGTAATAACATATGGATCTTCCAGTAAAATTTACTAACAAACACCACAGTCTCAAAAAGAAAGGTTCAGTCCTTAAAACCAAAAAAAGTGTTAATACAAAAGTTAAAGGAAGAACTTCTTGAACAGGAAAAGATTTATATACAACAAATCTGTTCCACCAATATAGTCAACCAAGTCCTCCAACACAGTACGGTTGGGAGAAATACTTTTAGCTAAAAATAAATAGCAGTGTTTGAACATTCAACTTCCTTGCTTGATTTTGTCCAGTTACTTTTTTATGTTCCTTAAGTGGTCTAAGTTTGAATCGCTTCTACACATCCAGAGGAATGTGATGATTGAAATAAAAGAACCTACATTCAAACTTTCCAGTAGCATTTCCAGGCATGGTGGAGACATCACGCATGTAACTGAGCCACAAGGCAGGTACTCAACTTTCAAGGTGACCACACTCACTAGAGGTCAGTAACCATACATTTTGTTTTCTTACAGAATCAGTTGGGCTGTTTGATCACCATACATGAAATTTGTAGCACGTAGCAAGAAGAGGCATCATAAACTTAAATTTCAACAACCTTTTGCAACAATTTATATAAAAAAATGCCAAAAGACAAACAGTTCTAACATGAAGTTACTGACTTTCAATAGGATGCAAAAATTCAATTCAAGAAGGTAAGCTGTTTAGGCAGGATGCCAATGTGTATAAGAAATATGACCAAGAAGGCTGACAGAGACAGTGAATGTAGCATGGAGGAGGGGAGAAATTATGTCAAATTTAAATGCAAACAGACTTGGTTGTTGGCCCCAGTACTGTGCTGAGTCCTGTGTTCTGTCTGTTGTGATATCTAGATTCAGTTCTGTACCTAGACCAATCCTGGTGATTGTGATGACTGGTACTGCCGTCACTGCACCCAGAACAAAGTACAGGATGGATGAGAGGAGAAGTGACAACTGCAGAACAAACCTGTGACCTCTGATGTCACTCCAGCTTCCCTGGAGGTAACACAGTTAACAGTTACATCAAACATATCAAAATAGGACATAATATAATTCAGATGTATTAACAGCTACAGCCTAAATAATAGTTTCAGCAGTTACAGAATCATTTCACTGTATTTCTTTACATAACACAGGATGAGACAGGTTTCTAACACCACAGAGTCAAGAAAACTGTTCCTGTTTCAAAAACAACTGACACAATGTTGTCAGCAGTTCAATCCTTGCCCTGCATCCTGCATACTCTCCAGTGCAAGGATTCACAAGGGGTTATCCAATAGTCGTGGCATTAAACAGGCGTGTTTCATTCAGAGGATGTCTGCTGTGTGAAGTTGAAGTTGTACCATAAATGTCATGAAGGCAGAGGGGGAGTAGAGGCATAGCTCCACTTGGTCTCAACCCTGGTGTTGTTAACTGGAGGCAAGTGTTTCTCCTTTTATGCTGCCATTTAACTCTTGTTCACTCAATTTATAGCATGTCTCATTTGTCTACTGTATAGACACACAAATGAAACATGCTGTAATTTGTGTAAGAGTTATTGGTAGGGTATAAGGAGGGGGTTAGATAGTGCTTTCATTGTCCATACTTAACCTTTTAAAACCTAGCAGTAACTTTACGTACCACCAGCTTTAGCATTCAAAAATTCTACGTGGTGCCCACATTGCATTTATGTGTTTTGTATGGATCTCAGAACAAACAGCAACTTTTGCCTTATAAAACATTAAGAGACCGGTTTTTATAACCGAAGTGGAGAGTGTTTACAGTGTGGTACGCACTGAGTCCTTATATAAAACAGATACACTTCGTCTTCAAAGGGTTAAATACCTTATGTTATCCATGTATTCACTGTAGTTAGTTGCACACTCCAAATTAAAATTGACCAACATCCTTGCTATTTGCAAATTCACTACAATAGCAAGCAATCAAAGAGATAACTCTCTTCACTAGATACAATATCTTACCTCTAACAAAATGAAAAGTATTCACTTTGTCAGGTTCACTGTGTTATAAGTTCATTATTTTAAGTATTTTCATAAAGTGCCCACTTAAACTTAGGCGTGAATATTGAAGCTGTATGTTGTGAGGTACAATTTTCCCTTCTATGAAGTCATAATGTGTACATATTCACATTGTTCTATTTACAATAATTGGACTCGAAAACAGTTGCAGTCCGGCGTAGAGCGAGTTCAGGATACCGATGGTGGAATGTGATATCCCTAGAGACCTCAGGTGAACTGACAGCAAAGGAACTGCCATGCTGCATGCAAGCAAATCCTAGAAATACACCCTAAATGTTATTCAAGGAACAAATTAGAATGAACATTTATTTAACAACAATTGAAGGGTTTCCTACAAAAAGGATGTACATAATTTGATTTTTTGTTAGTTCTTTGAAAATTACAAGTTTATCTCATGTCAACAATTTCACTCCTGCAGTTCTCAAACTGTGTTGTCTTCCTGGTATTTATTGGGGTAATCATAGGAAACAAAAACTGTGGCTAAAATGCAGAGTCTCCTAATGTTACAAAAGGTGGTACTTATACAGACCATTGGGCTGCAAATGGTTAGAATGTGTTGAGTTACTGAATAGTATTATATGCAGAATTTGGAAATTCATTGTGACAGTGGTTAATAAATGAGTTAAAAGGTACTGTAGCCCATTCTGAGATACACTGTATTATGAGGACAAATTTACAATTTTCAGGAACACATATCATTTTTTATCTTATATCCTCATTACTACCTCAGGATGTGTGCTCATACTGTCCCCAGTATTGTTGCTACAAGTGTATTTTAGAATAATGGGGGCCTGTCGAAGACTGCACCACTGTTGAGCTGCAAGTGACCATATGCACTTCCTCAGGAGATCAAATTAAGGGGTATTTGCCATGAGTACAAAATGGTTACAGCTGCGAGAGTTGAGGTTTTGACAGCACTGTTGTTGAAGATTCAAGTCCTCTGTTATGTTATGCCATGCTGACTGGTAAATAGTTACCAGCATTTCAAAGGACTGTAGTGTGTTCAACTTCAGGGTCAAGCAATCCAAGAACTGTTGTCCCTGTGAAAGCCACAAAAACATATGGGGAAACAGAGGTATAGTTCCACTCATTCTTAACTTCAGCATTAGATGGAAGTGGGTGTTCAACTTCATGCTTCAGCTGCTTCAACTGCTTCAACTGCTATGCAGCACGTTAGGTGGGACCTTAAAATGTCAGATATAACCTCAATAATGTGCACCATTACCATGTTTGTAACTGTTTTATAAACAATATTTCACACAGAACTTGTTGGTATGTTTATCATGTTCATACCAACTTTCATGTGCATAGCTGCAGTGGCTGTGTGTTATTACCATCAAGCTGAAAGTTAAATACAGCTTTCATGCAGCATTTTTATGTTTATTTTAAAAAAGACATTTGTTTTTCAAAACTCTACTACCATGCATCACTTCACGATCCAGTATTAGATGGCATTAGTGTATGATCGCATCTCAGGCTTGTATATCGGCTACACTTTTATTACCAACAGTAGGAAATTGTAAAGTCCAAGCCTCCAATGGCAAATGTTCTGTCAAAATTACATGACAGTGGGGCACTTGGTCCAAAAATCAAAAGTGGCAGACTGCACAATAATCTCACAAGCTTACTTCCTTTCCTTACGAAGGAAATTAGGCTAAGATCAAACAAACGTGGAAAGTACGAAGTGTGCAAGAATATGAATGTTGTGTATGCATATATATGACTATGCTAACATGCAGGCTGATGCACCACAAGGTACTGAAAGACACAGTTTAGTGTGGCGCTACATGGAAAAGGCTGAGAAACACTTGTACTATGTGGTAACAACAAAAATTTCACACGGTGGTTGGGTTGATCATTTTAGAGCCATGCTGAACAATGTACTGTCATTTCACTGATACTGACTAGCGTGCACACACTCATGGATGTTGACATGCTTACAGATGTTATATACTCCTTGGTTATAACAGGACTCATTTATAACAACAAAAAATATTCAGTCCCTTTCACGATGTTATAACCAAGTTCAATTTTGTGTGTGTGTGTGTGTGTGTGTGTGTGTGTGTGTGTGTGTATGAATGACACTGCCAATCAAAACTAACTACACAGTTGTGAAGGACAGTCTTTTTATTCATCTGTTATAAATGTTAATACATTAGCTGTTGTGAAAGTAACATCATACGTTTAAATTCAGTACCAGTATGTAAGTATTGGTATTGTAGATACAATATATATGAGTATTACAAAATGTTAATCAGTTACAGTTTTTTCTGTGCAATTTTCTTCCAGTGTTTGCAAAATGCAGATATATGCCGTGAAAGTTCTACAGTCTACAGTACTGACAGCATTGTTAAATAAACCATAAATATGTACATACATGAATAAATAATGTGAAATTGTTAATAATGTTGAACGAAATGTTCACAGTAATCTACACTATTCAAAGCAAGCATCTGCTAGTGACAGGATGGTGCTCAGTTGCCTACTTGACTCAGATTGCAGTATGGACGGTGAAGTGCATACAGGGAAGCGTCTATGGAACAGAACACATAACCTGGGAGGTGAGGGAAACAATTAACTGACTCTGGTCATAATAAATAATTCACACTTAAAATACCAGTATTTATTTTCTTCCACTCGGTATATGTAGAGACAGCGTGGCCTATATAAAATTACATGTGTATAAACACACAATTACAGTCAACAGGTCAACAGCTACAGTGTAGAGAGCTAATATGAATTCTTGCAGTGCTGTTTTGTATTGTTTACCATTAGCACATAAATGTTTAATTTTAAATGGAAGGCTGCTGTACCATTTTGTTCCCCTTTTGATAAACTGTATGATTCACACAACTGGTCTGTGAAGGTCCTGCTTGTCTCACAGTGACTGCACTGAAGGTCTGAGTTTTGGTACAAGCTTCCTGAGTTGTTAATTATAAATGTAATCAAAGCCAGCAAATGCTCACCGGCTAGTGGTTATATATGTAAATTATAAAACAATTCCATACTTTATTCTTTTTTTCAGGCACTCTCAGCAGTCACCCCAGAATATTACACCTGATGTAATGACTGAGTGGAAATATTAACAGTATGTGCTATTTTTAGAAGCTCTTTATTATTTACAAGATGCAATGGACTTATTTCAGAACAAGCTGTACTTAATTTCAGCCAAATGACTCCAAGCGGTTTTTCTAATTTAATCATTTATCAGTTTGTAAACCAAGATAATTTGTCTTACCTCCTACATATATTAACACTTATTAGCTATAAACTACACATTCATGATTCTAAAGATGCAGCTTGGTGCTCCTGCAATGTCTTGTTTTTCTCAATATCTAAACATTTTACCATAATTCTCTGTCTCATGTTCAGACACGCTATCAACTGTTTACTAGTATATCCATTTATTCAATAATAACATAGTTTAGCCACAGCATGATGATAAAGGTGACAAGGCGGGAATGTTTTGTGTGAAATTTGAGGTTTCCTAACGTTCACAACCATACTACCTCCACGTGTCTCCAACCTTTGGAATTCTTCTGGGACCCTTTTACCCTTGAAGATGAAGTTACTGACGCTACCTCAATACCAAGGCAGTGGAGTCAAGAGTCAGAGTCATGGCATCAGAATCAGAATGAATTTTGGGTGGAGTCACAGTCGGTAAAAATGTACCAACTCTGACTCCAACTTGGACATCAATATAAATTTTAAATAGATACTAGCTACAATAATCATTACACTTATAGTTAAATATAGGTTATAAGTCTAAAATGTAGCCTGATGATTCATGTGGTGGTGATGAAATATTTTATGATACCATCTACCATTTTAGTAGGTTTACCATTATTAACATCTATTAAGCTTTTATGAAGGAGTTGCGAGTTGGAGATTTAAAAATTAAGGAGTCAAGAGTCAGAGTCATGGAGTCAGAAGGAATTTTGGTGGTCAGTCAGTAAAAATGTACTGACTCTGAGCTCAATATAAACTCTTAAATAGATACTAGCTATAACAACCATTAGACTTATACTTAAATATAGGTTATAAGTCTAAAGAGTAGCCTGATGATTTTCATGGTGGTGATGAGGTGTCTTATGATAACATTTACCGTTTTAGTAGGTTTACCATTATTAATACATATTTAGTTTTTATGAAGGAGCTGAAGTCGGAGGTTTTGCGTATCCACTCCACAGCCCTGCTCACTACCCACTGCCAAGCTCTGGCCCTTTTCAGCATCCTTACACTTTACATCCACCTACTTCGCAAGTTGGTTATTGATCAGTGTCCAGCTCCTTCACTATACATCTAATTATGCCCCTCTTCAGGGACCTCGCACACAACCAGACCTGCCCACACTTCCTCCTGGTTCACCAGCCATAACCTAGTTGCCAGCAACCAGTACTTTATATCTCCACCTGACTCCTGCCTTTGGCCATTCTTCTTGAACTCCCTGACCCTTGAAGATGAAGGTACCACATTCCTTCAAAACTTTGGGAACCACTAACCCAGCAACAGACTCACAACCCAGAAGACCTGAATTGCCAAGAATGTTGTATTAATTGCCTTCTATATTATTTACTGGGTAAAGTGTGTAATGCATACAAGATCTGAAGTCAAGTTCAGACACTAAAGCCTAATTCCCACTATGTGTATGCTCAAAGTCAAAGAAAATATTCTTTGTCAGCATGTAAATGAATCTGTTTGTGAGTGCACCATGCCTTGAACATGACAGTCCCAATTCATACTACATGAACAGTCACACTGCAGCCCTGACCTGACAAAACTGTAATGGATTCTGCACCAGGAAGTCTGACTGGTCTGAAGTTATATTACCTGGCATGAACTGCAGCCACATGAAGACATGGCCTGTGATTACTTGAAACTACAGAAATGTTATGTTGCATTCTCTTCCTTTTAAAAATTAATTTCAGAAAAATTATGATTAATCACACATGGTAATTTATAACAACCTACAATTTCAAGGCCTAAACTGATTGAAGAGTATCCTCGGCTACTGTTAACTTACCGTAAACGCTACCAAGTACAGTAACCTCACTTTTATTGAGCTGGACATGTTCTATGCTTTTAAAACACATAAAATGAATACTTTTGTCTACAATAAACCAGGCACTTTTCAATTATTATGTAACTCTCTGATACTACTATTTCCTTATCACAAGGTCATATTCAGAGATCACTAGTATTACACATTACATATCAGAGTCGAAACATGGAACTTCTTCACACCCATACACACGCACTTAGGCCCCCTCCCCCGCCAATCGCCCTTAGTGCGAAAAGTCAACATTGTACATACAGTTCTGCGAACAAGTGCTAAGTTGGATCATCAACGAAGTTGCTGTGGAACGAACTGCACTGCAATAAGTTGCGTTATTGCAGCGGTAAGTCATCTTAACAGTAAATAATTATCCCCAATTAACTTGTTTGTACTACGGAATATCAGTGTTAAATAATTCTGACACCGCCTTCTTGCGTACGATTATGCCAACAGGAGGTACTCTCGTGAAACAAGTAAAAGATTATGGTCACCTGGTACGTAAAACGTAGGCATGGTTGGAATCATACACCAGCTACACTTTTTCTTTCCCCTACTGAGTGGCAGGCGCAGGTTCACAGCCACGGGCAATGTCGTTTATCGACTGTGGTCAGTGTAATCCGTGATAGCGAGTGCCCACGCTGTATCTCATACCGTGGTGTGCTCAATGTGGTGGTCTGTAATCCACATTAGCAGATATTTTGCGTGACGGTACGTGCTTGCCACGGTAAGTTCACGTTGTGTTCTTGATGTTTCTACTTATTGTGGTAATTGTGTTTGCGTACGGATGTAAATATTGCTTTTTGTAGTAGGCAGGTGAGGTTTGTTGTATGCCTCTTGAACCTTACTGCAGTCGACTCGTTATGGTTCTATATAATTGTGTGTGACTTCGAGTTTTGCTTTCGCCTTGGAAGTTTTCGTTTTATTGTGGAAGTTAAGTTTGATGGGTACATGAACACATCCGAAACTGAGTTACTGTTACGTGTTTAATTTCGAATTTAAACACTGCGTTTCTTGTAGTGCACAGTGGCAGAAAAGGGCCGAAAGAGGCGTTATGCGGTAGGATGCACGTTATCCCTTGACGACGGGGAGATGAAATTCTTCAGGTTTCGTTGGAATCCAGTGCAGTATGTTATTAATATTACGGAACGTAAGTGTGAATTACTATACTTTTCTTACATACATATATTCATTAATAACCAAATTTTGATGTACAAGACTTGTTGCGTTTTCTACTAGAAATTATGTCAGTGCTGTCATCAGTAAACATGGTGTTCTGTGTTTATTGAATTTGGAATTACCGAATCTGATCAATTCTCAATCCAGATTTCCTGATCAGTGATGCATTAAACAAAATAAGCATTCATTATTCATGGTCAGAATTACATTAAGCTCATTAAGATTGAAATTATGCTGGGAATGTGATACAGTCATTTCTTGTTGTGTAGTTCAAAGACATAGGCAGACATATACAGTCATCAATGCAGCACAGAGGATGCCAGAATCCTATGCAACAAATTTTTATGTAATACAAACTTCACAACCACAGACTACTTGACAGTTGATGGGATAGGCATCGGCAGAGTGACAGTTTTATGTGCATACTTATGTATCATGCTGCAGGGTAACATCGCATAAGACCATAACATACCTTCATCTTTGTTTTGTACTTCATATGTGAAATCAACTTATTGCTACCATTTTCAGGAACGTGTGCACCAATACAAGGTCCTGAAGATTAGGGCAATCACTTAATGCTAAGAATAACATTGTTGTGATTTTTACTTTGCTTGTTCACAGGTGGATGAGAGCACAAGGGCAGTTAACAGGCATTTTTACACTGCAGATGATAGGTGCAGAGTCTAAACAAAAGTGGCAGTTTTAAATAGAGGTAGTGCACAGTGAGATCTTCAGATTTCAAGTGCAACACACACTACAAAATGTAAACCATCTTGTTCATTCTATTCTTTCGAATTCAGTTATGTACACTTCCTTTGCCTCCCATAAATCCAACCCCTCATCCACACCTTAGGGTTATGTGGAGAGTGTAACGGATGTGGAGGTGTTGCCCTGAAGGGGGCTACCCTGACACACACTAACAGGTGTGTGGGGGGGGGGGGGGGGGGGACCTGATGGGGACTACCCAGACACATGCTGGCAACCTGTACCCTGGGTCATGTGGGAGGTGGTAACAGGTGTGGAGGGGATACCCCATAGGGTGTTACTTCTAAACACACTGGCTAATGGGACTCTGGTCTACCCAAGCCAAGGTGGAAGGTACCATGCCGAAGGCTGCATGGCACTGGAGTAGTCAATGGCAGTGTCATAAATGATCCCCTTGGGGAACCAGGCCTCTCCCCATTGTATGTAGGCCTTCCATCTTTGTGGGGTTCCGTGGACGGTGACTGTATTCTTTCCCTGTGCGTTGCAGGAGAGTTCCTTACATGGGGACTCAGGGAGACATTGAATTCATGAAGGCTCTGGGAATGGACACATCTATCCATGGGGGCCCCATCAGGGAACCGGGGGGGGGGGTGGCTCCTTCCCTGGAGTCTTTAAGAGACAAGTTAAAGAGTGCTCTGGAGATGGAGCATCTCTCTCTCTATGGGGTTCTGAGAGGGGAACCTGGAGGCGGACTCCTTTTCTGTGGACTTTGAAAGATACCTAAAGAGGGCTCTGGAGATGGAACATCTTTTTCTATGTAGGGGCTCCATAAGGAGAACCTGGAGGGGTGTTTCTTTTCTGGGGACTTTGAAAGACAGGTAAAGAGGGCTCTGGAAATGCAACATCTTTCTCGGTGTTGGGGCTCCATAAAGAGAACCTGGAGGGGTGTTTCTTTTCTGGGGTCTTTGAAAGATAGGTAAAGAGGGCTCTGGAAATGCAATATCTTTCTCTGCATAGGGGAACCTGGAGGAGGTTCCTTGTCTGGGGACTTTGAAAGATATGTAAAGAGGGCTTTGGAGGTGGAACATCTTTCTCTACAAAGGGGCTTCGTAAGGGGAAACTGGAGCGGGGTTTCTTTTCTGGGGACTCTGAGAATCATGTCAGGGAAGGCTGTCTCTTATGGAGGCTCTGTGAGGGGAACGTGGAGGGAGGGCCCCACACTGAGGACTCGGAAAGATGTGTATCAGAAGGCTCTGGAAACAAAGCATTTCTTTTGCATGGGCTTCATAAAGTGAACCCAAATGTATTAAGCAAGGGACGGCTTGGCCAATATGGTTGTTGGGTCGGAACCTGTACTTGATATATTTTTCTGCTCTGTATAACTTGTGTTTGTGGCCTTATATTGGGCCACAACACTATGAAAAAATTTGTTTTTTTAGGGAACACAAAGGGCCTGTTTAAAAAAGGCCTATGTGTATCGGGGCTTTAAGGGCTCAAACCCATTTTATATTCTGCTATTCTATACTTCCTTTACAGCAATACACAATCAGTGGCCAAAGATGTTTATCTCCTCGTTCATCTTTGACATGTAAGTCTTCGCTTGCGTATTGCTTTAACAGTATGTGCCCTGTGACAATGTATATTTTATGTACATTTATACCCATTTCAAAGATGTAATTGAGGTAAACAGTTGTAATTGTAATAAATAGTAGATGGGCATGTAATGGTGTAAGGAATAAAATATATGACTCTGTGAGTAGAAATGGCTTTTTTATAGCAATTGAACTTCTTTGGTGCCAAAGCATGCTGTTTTTCATGGCACTGTACATATATCCGTCTCTGGTGCTGTACATTCTTCCGTCTCATTGTCCTCCTCCCTGCTAAACAAAATCACAACCCCCCCACCCCACAATGAAACCCTCCTTTTAATTTTCATTTTGGCCATTACAAGATGTCGTAACTGAAAAGTGCAGTAATGTAATCTGTAAAATTTATACAACATGATGTTGGAGGCAGTTGTGGATGGGTTAAAAACTTCATTCTTGAGAATAGAAGACTGATATTATTAACCCTTTAAAGACGAAGCGTATCTGTTTTATATAAGGACTCAGTGCATACCACGCTGTAAACACTCTCCACTTTGGTTATAAAAACCAGTCTCTTAATGTTTTATAAGGCAAAAGTTGCTGTTTGTTCTGAGATCCATACAAAACACATAAACGCAGTGTGGACACCACATAGAATTTTTTAATGTTAAACCTGGTGGTATGTAAAGTTACCGCTAGGCTTTAAAAGGTTAAGCACTAGACCACAAGGGATGACTGCTGTTTTAACTCTGTGTCTGGCTGTGCCATGGCTGAGGGGGTTAGTTGGTGGCCTGTTACCCAGGAGGCCCAGGTTTTATCCTGGTTCAGTCCGTGTGGGATTTGTGGTGGACAAAGTGGCACTGGGACGAGTTTTTCCCTGAGTACTTTGGTTTTTCCCTGTCAGTTTCATTCCACCGGTGTTCTGCTACATGGAAAAATGGAAAGAACTATTTATCTTCATCACAGGGTTGCACAGTAAGTCTTAAGGCTGCGGTGCGTCTTTAGCATCTGCTGCGGGGCCCTTCACTACAAAAAAAATTCTGTGTCTGGTCTGTTCCTCTTGCAGTGCAGGGAGTTGTACAGCCCTTGTGTGTTGGTTGGCTGATGACCTGTTGTGTAGAATACTGACTCAGTTTCTTTATGTATGATTTCTCCTTAATCCCATTTTTTCTGTGGTACTGACAGGGAACTGTGAAACAGAAATGCAGGGTGGAGCGGAATTGATGGACACATTTCAGAATTTTCTCCAGTCTAAATGCTGGGGGTTAGGGTATATAACATCATGGCAAGCAAGAGAAGACTTGTTACAATTTTAAAACCGGTTTAGTCACAATGGAGAGGTAGAGTGTAATGTACAGAACTGCAGTTGTTTGTTCTTATTATGAAGCGAAGTCCGTTATTCAGACACAACGTCGCTTGAGACAGCAGTTTAATGTTCCTTGGCATGGTGCATTTGCTTCAAGCAACAGGATTTTGCTGTGGTTACATAAGTCTGAAGACACTGGCAGTTTAAGGGACAGTCCTTATGGTGCTCCAAGAACTGTGCATACTAAAACATTCGTGGCCCAAGGGAATCATTTCAGCATAGTCCACGTCACTCAGCTCCGCTACTTTCACAAATCCTGGACGTAAGCATGAGAATTTGGGGACGAATCTTGCAAGATAATCACACTGCAGCATGGACGTGGTCTGCAGTCTCTTCCATAAGGTTACTTCATGTTTTGGACACATCCTATGGCCAGGATGTTCGCTGGACATCATGGTACCAATCTTCTTTCTGTGTGGATATCTGATAGATTGAGTATATAGACCTCATGCCCACACAGCACAGGACTTCAAATGTTCAAGATGAAATTGCTCTCATCAATGAAGACTAAAATTTGTTACATAGGTTTTTTGATAATTTTGTTCATTGTGTGAGATGGTGCACTCTGAGTCAAGGAGGGCATTTTCATGATGTTATCCACCATAAATAACAAAACTGCATTCCGTGAACATAAAACTGCTGTATTTCATTTCAATGTGCTCCAGCTATTAAACAAATTATCACGTATCAAGATGTGTCTGTCAGCTCTGCGCCACCCTTTATTCGCACAGCACAGGACAGAGTGAAAGTAGGTAGAATAAAGTAGCATAATGAAATGCTGTTAAGATGGACTATGTGCTGACATGAAGGGAATTTATTTCCACTGGCACTGATACCTCCGGTCGGGTGGTCAGATCTGAGTGCTTGGAAGTACATTTAGAAAGCAGTTACTGACTTTATTTAACTCGGGGCTGCCGGAACACAAAATGAGGGGAAAGCAATACTGCATGATGTGTGAGCTAAGTGAATGTTTTGTGTGTAATGCTGATGTCAAAACAGTGATAACTGAATTGACCATCTGAATCCATTTCCTTAGAAAGATATGCCACATATTTCAGTTACGAGTACCACTACCTGAAAACAAATTAAAATTCAATGCTTATTGCCTAGCCTAAAGCTTAATTTAGAATCATGATGTGCTGAAAAAATTCATGCAGTAATGAATCAACAATAAGGGACAGCCCTTTAAACTATGATTTTAGATATATGTCCATTAATATGCAGCATTCACAGTTAGTTAGCTCTTAAAATTCATTTGAATTGAGGACTTTAAGCCTGGATGCAAGGTCTTTGCTAGCACATTCATGTTGTAGAGAGTGTTTCTTTAATCACTGTTAGCACTGCAGCTGTTGTGGGATGTTTTGGCAGCTGCAGGATCTCTACATAATAAAGCTGCCATGAACAGTGCAGTGATAAAAGAAAAATCCTGTATAATAAAGGTTATCCAGATGAGTAGGAATGAGATTTCTGGTTATACCTGCTGGTTATGTATAACATTCACACAAAATTACCATCACTGAATGCTACCACCATCAGTTATTGAAATTACTAAAATCTCCACTGTCACCAAAGAAACAAAAGATTTCTGGTCATAGATGCTGGTTATATGTGATCTGCAGAAAGACTACCTTCACCCTTAACACTACGACCACCACTAATTAAATCTAGTTACCCCAACGTACACTGTCATTATATCAGGAGACAAAATTATTTCTACCACCATGATGAGACAAGCAACACAAAGCTGCTTGGAAGTCATACCAGAAAGTAGTTTTCATAGCAAAGTGCAAAGATGCAGTTATGATGCAGATCAACATCTGTAATATTTTAAGGCTAAGAATAACACCACGGAATGGGTTTCAGATTTAAATACAGTGAAACCCTGTTAAGAAAATTTTGAAAATTCCAAGAAAATCCTACTTCTTAAGCAGGAAATTTCTTAAAAGGGTAATTTTAATGAAATGGGAGAATTTTGGTGTATTTTTATCCTGACTTCTTAGGCGGGAAATTTTCTTAACCGGGTTTTTCTTAGGGGAGTTTCATTGTATTTCATTGTGCCAACATCCAGGCCATGAAGGAAAAATTATTCTTGTATAACTGAATGATTGGTCAGTGGTTTGTGTAAAAATTGATGCAATGTTGATACAAATGTAATAAATATATCCAATTACAATTTTGTAAAGTAAGAGAACAGTCATGGCAAAGCAATAATATCGTGGGTTGGGACAGTGTAGTCAGTGTAGAGACTTGCTATAGGCTGGATGGTCTGGGGATTGAATCCTGGTGAGGGCACGCCCAGCCTCCTCTTCAATGGGTGCAGGGTATTTCGCGTGAGTAAAGTGGGCAGGGCATGGTGTTGACTACCCATCCCCACCTGACACCTAGGTTAAAGAAGGAGTAGAGCTATACTGTCCTTATCAGATAACTTGATACTTGTTAGCGCAGGGCTGAAGAAGCAAGCTGGTCAGGGAGGAAGTGCAGCACATGCAGCTCCAACCTTTTTCTCTCCATTTCAAAAACATTGTCTGATAGCTTGGAGGATTCTGCAGTGTCGTTTAAGCAAGGGAGTGAATTGGAGCATCAGAAATCTCAAACAAAGTAATTCATGGCAAAGAGGGAGACATTATTAGCAGGGTAATTGAGTGCTGCGATGAAACTAGACAATGTACTCCTACTCCCAACAGAGCAGATGTTTTTTTACAGGTATAACATTGCCTAGCCATGCTAATGTGAGCCAAGCTGGGACTGGACCATGCTGATGACAGCTGTGTGCAGTGTAAGGGAGCTCAGGCATCAAGTTAGCTGAATAAATCTGTACCTATACTCCCCCTCTGGGCCTTCATGGCCTGTTCTAGGATGATCTTTATCTTTAAAATAATATCACAGGCCTGGTATGAAATTTGAAGCATCTGTTATATGACATAAGTGAAGGTTGATGTAAGTCATTACATGCCACAGACTGACTGATGCCATGTGCAGAAACCTGAAAAGGAAATAGAATAGGGATGAAATTACAAGTCCACAGCATTCTGCAAAATGGCATCACAATTCAGAGCGAGGCATAGGGGTTAGGTGGCTGACTAACTCCACAGAGCAGAGCCATTCTTGTGAAGCTAGTCAAGAAATGGACATTTTATGGCACCTGAAGGTACATTACTATGCTCTTAAGATCCCACCACTTATCCCTGTCCTGAGCCAGATCAATCCAATCCATACCCTCCCATCCTGTTTCTTTAAGATCAATTTTAATATTGTCCTAAGATCTACACATAGGTCTTCCAAATGGTATGATTCCTTCAGGTTTCCCCACCAAAATCCTGTATGCATTCCTCTTCTTCGCCATGTGTCTTATACTATGCCCATCTCACCCCCTTTGATTTCGTCACCCACATACATTAATATTAGGTATAAGGGAAACATGTGTAGATGGTGACCGGTCACATGAGACAAAATGTGCTGAGTAAACAGGGGATGAGAAAGCAAGATAAAACATATTCAAGAAGAGGTCAAAGATTATCAGGGGAAACAGCTGCAGGAACTAGATGTAATGAGTGATGGTCTTAAGAGGAGGGCTGTATTCAAGTGCACAATAATAGGAGGGTGAAGTGTAAGATGCTCTGGAAGGCAGATGCATGGCAGTATAATCTTTGAGTGCAGAAAAGAGAAAAAAAATAATTTCTGCAGCAACTTTGATACAGCAAAATTGACTCGCACAGGACCAGACAGGTGTTGAATTAACGAATATTCTTGATTATCAGACAGTACCCACACTTATCTAAGTTCTCACTAGTAATTTTTTGTTTCTGCTCTTGTACTTGGGCTGTACACCTAAATTACAGGAGTATTCCATTTGGATATCTTCGGGCCTCTGTGCCTTGGAGATTATTTTGTATCTGTATTATTGTTATTTCATGAGGTATTTTACTCAAATAGTCGTTTACATTGAAAATGGATTGGGATGTTTGTGACGGTTTTAGCGGTCGAGCATCGAGGCTGTACTGTATGTATACCTATTTGAAACATGAATACAAAAATTGTTTCGTATGTGATCTTACTACTCTGCATTATCTGCATTGGTTATGCAGACTAATATAAGTGGGACTATGTATCGTTAGGCGAGACAGCCCCGTCGTGCTTAGTGAAATACATACATACATACATACATACATATATCTTATTGATATTGGCTAATGAATGAGTCTGATGACAGTCTAACTGAAAACCCGAAACTAGTAACCTGATGATGTGTAAATTCTACACGACTGTGGTTTGAATGTATATATAGGACTGTGTCCGGATGTG
The DNA here is from genome assembly GCA_013340265.1 of Coptotermes formosanus. Taxonomy (NCBI): domain Eukaryota; kingdom Metazoa; phylum Arthropoda; class Insecta; order Blattodea; family Rhinotermitidae; genus Coptotermes; species Coptotermes formosanus. The sequence goes on from BLKM01002298.1 coordinate 1,463,112, forward strand.
CAAGGGAGGGAGGCGCCCTAATCCAATTTAGGTATGAAGTCAAAGCGGATATCTGCACGGAAGCACACGAGGTAACAACATACTGGGATAAACTACGTATCGGAGAACTTCGTAGTATTGTCCTTGCACGGATTCTGTTTACAGTTGGCAGCTCTGATCGGTGGTTGGCAGTAGGATACAAATCACAATCAGGTCGGAATGGTTTGCGTCCTAAGTAATTGTATATTAAGTAATTTGCTGCTGAGAAGTAATTATTGGAAGATATGGAGCCATTTTTGCCATCAGAAATTGCAAGACTTGTTTACGGTAATAAGACGTGGTTATTTTGTTAAGTGATCTAAGAAGGGAAGGCCAATTGCATGCAAACTAACCTAGTAGGCGGGAAATATTATGTTTGCCGTATTTTAAGTGTCGATTGTAATTTTTGTAGGATATTTGGATGAAACTAAGTGTGACGAGGCTGCTCGGAGTTTCCTTGAGCACTGTTCTCATCTCTCTGAGTGTCTGGCTGTTAATAAAGAAGGCAAGGGTTTCAACACAAGGCCCGCTGGTTACTCTCTGACAGACATTCTGGACGAGTATTGCGAAATTCGCAGCATGGGTAAGTGTTGACAGCTAACAAATGAATTCTGAACTTCTGCAAGACTATGTATTACTGTAGGCGAACATGCAGAACATGGTACTGTTTGTACACAAAACATTACTATTGTAGGAATGTGCAGCGCTAACTTCGGTTGGCAAGGGTAATGCGAAATTTGAATAGACCATGGGGATGGGGTGAGGGTAGGTGATCTAGTTTACATCAGGCTAGTGCCTTAGTTAGGGTTTCTAGAATGGTGAAGCAAAATTCGCCATGATTTGGTTGGGTGAAACCTAAGGTAAATGTGTGGAGTTTTGTTCAGTTTTGTTAGGGTAGGTTAAGTTAGATTAGGTTTAGTGCTTGAGTTAGAGTTTAGTTTTTCCTTAGGTAAGGTTCTGGCTTAGTTAGTTGGTAGTGTGATGTTTTTGTAGAGTGTGAACTAAGAACATGGCAACTCTGTGAACATCTTCTGTAGCTCCCAGTTTTGTCATAACTAATGAACCATTGGAGTTTACTGTGTAAATGGAGCCCTACAATATGTATACACCTTGTACGATGCAATGTTTCTAAGGAGTTTTTACAAACACGGTGACAACATGAATCTTTGGAATTTTAAACAAAAAATTGGCATCGCACAAGGGAAGTAATTAGAGTATGCAATGTTGATTTGAAGCATTCTTTGATATAATGAACAGCCTATTTAATAAAGAAAGAGAAAAGTTATTTCTGGTGCATTTGGTTAGCTTGACAACAGTAGATTTTTATCCAACAAGATGCGGAAACCTAGAAGAACACACTTAGAAAATGGGTGCAATCCAGTAGAATACACTTTTCTACTTTTGTAATTGTAGTCTGGTCTTTTAGTTGCAGAGTGTTTACAGAGACTTCCAAAAAATTCAGCTGATAAATTGCGGCAATGCGATAGTTTGATTGGGCAGCTGCGATACCTGATTGAGTCATCACAACAGTTAGGACAAACATTACTCGTCAGCATCAGAGTACCACCACAGGTGAGTGACTGACTGACTAACTGCTCCATGTAGTAGAGTCCTTTTTGATAAGCCAGTTGTTCCTCAGCTAGTGAAGAAAGTCATGATCTTATGGAACCTGAAGGTACCTTGGCATGTTTACAAAGGTGCAACCATTTGTTCCTATCCTGAGCCAGATGAATCCATTCCATGCATTCCAGGCCTATTTAAGATCCATTTGAATATTTTCCACCTGGCTACATGTAGACCTTTCAAGTGGTCTTTTTACTTTTCAAACCCTATATGTATTTCTGTCCTCCCCTATGCATGCCACATGCCCTGTGGAGCTCATCTTCATTGATTTGAATACCTGCACACATGTCACTTACTGGAAACTGTAGCAATAAACAAGACATGTTGAAGTATTTGTATTTATGCTGTACAGGAGGCATCTGCCAAAGGAACTAGTAGCAGTGTAACTCCTAACATACCAGCTCACAACCAAATAAGGATAATTGGTTCCTCAAATAGAACAAAACGAACTGCTGTACGTTTGGCACAAGGTACTAAACAACAATGCTCAAAGGATGCAGATGACGTGTTATCTCCTATATCCAGTAAGTATTTGCATATATCTGTCGATTATTTCTTGAGATCTGCGCTCTTCTGGGGAATTATGCAGCATTGAATGGTAATCCTTTACCGATGTTTGGGGACAACATATCAGTCCCATCTGCAAGGGCCAAGGCCCGTGACCCCTGAAGATGAGACCGATATGTTGTCTTGAAATGTCAGTAAAGGATTACCATTTGGCGCTGCATAATATTGCAGAAGAGTGCAGAGCTCATCAACATCATTGCGGAGGCCTAAAATCACTGATTATGTCTCATTTATCGTGTTGTTATCATATGAGTCTGTGTAAGTGCTGACATGACGTGACATAGTGTCAATTTAAATATGGTAAAACTAACCGTGGCCCTGATACAAGATGAGGTTCACATAATATTTATGTGCTAATCCACAGTGTCTGTCCATCCATAACCTGGGTGGATACTGTGAAATAACAGTATCACTGAGTATTCATGCTGTGAATTTGAGAAGCCCGTAAGAGACAGATTGATACGTGTTACTGGCAAAGTCTGACACTGCTGTGCCATCCAAGGCATCGGTACCTCTTTACATCTTGACTGTTTCATAATGACAACTGCTGTCGGGTGTCAGTATTATCAAATAATCACTCACGCATGCGTGTATAACCAAATGCATTATATGAGGTGCATGATTTTGAGTATTAGGTAGGGAAACATGGGAGATGAAGTTTTTGTTGGCCAGTGTAAAGTACTCTGCTGGCATTGACTGGGAGGGACTGAGGAAAACCACAAAGAAACAAGAATTGTCCGTGCATGTACACTGAACCAGGTGTCTTCTCATTGTCAGCTCTGTTAGAAACATATTTAGAATTTCGTATGTAGTATTACATGAATTCTGTTATTGGTGTTACTGGTGAAATTTCTGACATAATTATTTTGTAATTTTTTAGTGTAACAAGTTGTCCATTGCATGAAATGACTTGATGTTACTGTGTGCTTATTCAATTTGTTGCAGACAGCATGTTATCTGTTGAAGCTACTCCCCTGGAAAACCTTCCTGGAACTTCAGGAAGTGTGGATAACCAAAGTATGCAGAGTGGACAAGAGAGTGTAAACACTCAGAGTGGCCATACAGCGGAATGTGAACATGTTGATTCCGATGGCTCGGAGATTTCACGTGAGGCTAGCCTGTTGAAGCCATCTACACGCCTCTCTAATCAGTGTCAAAAGTGCTGTGATAAAGACAGGACGTCAAAATGTCAGCAGCATTCACCATGTGTAAGGACCAGTCCTGCAGTCGATAGTCCAAACAATAGTGCAATTGAAGATGACACATCTTGCTTTTCATCACCAAAACGAAAGTAGTGAGTACAGTGTTGTGGTCTGCTGTCTCTATTATTTTTTGAATGGGGGGGGGGGGGGGGGGGCAGTGGTAAGCAAATCTCGTGTGCCATGTTTCCCAGGCAACTAAATTTTATGTGATAGCACATAATATTTGTGGTTTGTTAGTGTGGAACTTGCTTTTTATCACCCTTCTGGCACTTAGAATTTTGTGGTGGCTTCTTGATTTCTGGAAAATTTGTGCACCCCTGACATAACCCTTTGATTCCTAGGATATTTTGCCCTTTGTTAGGTTTGTAGAGCATTTATGTGATTTCAGTAAACAGAATGCAGTTTGGTACACGACATACCTGATTCATGATGCTCACTTTTTTTCACACAATTCCGTATTGGTAAAAATTAGTACTTTATTAGATACTAGCATTTTCTTTGCATCATTATGGTTGCAACATGTACGGTTAGTAAACATTTACTTATCACAATGGACGATGAAGTTACTTTCGTATTTACAGAATTAAAAAATGAAGGGTTACCTTGAATTTCAGTGTAAAATGTACGTCCGCATATTTAAATCATTTAAAGTTTTCAGTGGTTGATGGTTTTAGGATGTAATGTACACTGACATCTTCACTATATCGCACTGTTAGCGTAGTGAATGTGTGAGAAGTAGATGCAAATGTGTTTGATTGTCAGAAGCTATAAGCTTACATGAGTTTCAGGCATTCACAATGGGTGTTACTAAAATAAAGGTGTTTGGATATTTACACTTTATGGTATAATGAATTTGTTATGATATTTCGGAGGAACATTAGAACAGACCCATTATATCACGTAGTGTAAAACATAAGACAGCTGTTAATCTGTGATTTGTCTAAAGTACCACTGAAGCCATGAACTAAAGCGGTAATGCACCAAGAAATGATATTACAGGGAGGATGAATGTAAAAATTGTGAAGAGAGTAGTAAGATGCCATTTTATTTACAGATATATTTCTTCCACCTGTATTCACGAGAAACTGTAGAATTATATGTCTTAAGTCATCCACCATACCCATCACTGGTCATGTAATTATATAATTGTGACACAAGTAAAATCACCAACAAAATGCACTGTATTTTTTACACTTATTCTGTCTTACCCCGACATGTTTCGGCGTAGCATAATGCCATCTTCAGGGGGATTGTGCAGATTTAAGACACTCTTCACTCGGGCAATGTTTACATACAATATTAAAAGAAGTGGTTGCTAAAAACATAACATATACACATACTCAGTACTTTTTCAGTTTGTTAAAACTTGATAAGAGCTGGTAAAATGGTAGTACACAACGTCATGATCAAAGTGCATTTTGTTGGTGATTTTACTTGTGATACAAAAGAATGCACGGTGAGAACAAAGTGAAAAAAATATAATTGTGAATCTCAATTCATGGTGTGCTAGGGTATGGTGACTGAAATTTCATACATAATGGGAAGAAGTTGCTGGTTTTGTCAGAAAATGATGCTGTTATGACGAAGGGGATCCAGCAACACTCAGGTCAAATGCACAATAAACAAGTATCTAGTTAGTGCTAATGTCATTAAGTCTGGTTGTTCAGTTGATGTAAATATCAAATCTAAGAATGACATTCCACCAAACCTGAAGTTTCAAAATTTGCCTTGTTACCTGGTGTTTCAGCAGCTGCAGCTCAAAGAGGAAAAGTGCCAACCCCACCCCAATGAAGGGCATTCACACACCACTGAAGAGTCAAACTCCTAGTAAAGTGAGACGCTCACGCTCTGACAATAATGAATCCAATGAAAGCATTGACTTTTCAGTAAGTAAGCATTACAGAAGTAGTCTGTGGTTGTAGTTGGTGCTGTACAGAAATGTTTATATCAAATATAACGTTTAAAAATTGAAAGATTCAAATGGATAACACTGCGACGCTTCAAAATGTGACCTTTCTTGCACTGAGAATACAATAAATGAAAGCATTTGAATGCAGTGTGTTGTACTTAGTGCAGTGGGATTGCCATATAATGCTCCCTTATGTATAACCATGTTTTTCATTCAATGTTTCTTCCCTGCTGTGTCATTTCAGTTTCACTCTGTCTTAAGATGTTGCTCATTTCAGTGTTCAGATTGTTGTCCCTCTACGAGAGTCTTAAGTGAGATTCCACTGTATTTAGCCTGACAAAGATGAAGCAACAAATGAATGCAAATTTCTGCTTAAATATTGTAAGAAGTTTTGACAGTAGTCAACAGTAGGTACATGTATTGTTCTACGTGGTCACCATTTCAGTGCATTTGGGTAAACATTCCACATATTTCCTAGTTCTGTTAGCATTAAATATTTTCTGTTGGACCTGGCATCTTGCACCAATTCTTTTCCGTAAATGATTTCTATCTTTCAGCATCCAAATGAAAAGAAATTTGAAGGGCACGAAGTGAGGACAGCACAGTGGATGCTAGGAATTTAAAATTTCCTATTGTTAGTGGGTTTTATGGTGTTAGGAGTCACATTAGGGTGAACATTATTTTGAAGCAGAGATCTTCTAAAGCAGCCTGCTCTGTTCAGACCAAATTGCAAGCTGTAATATGTTACACTCTATATGAATTTCTGACACAGGAGCGTGGCGTATCCTCAGGTTGAGGATGGAGGAGATGCCCTTCACATATGGAGTATAGCTGTGAATATATTATATATGCAGCCTTGTATGGCCAGTAGGGGCGTTCCTTCAGCATGGGGGTTGGGCAAGGGCCAACAGCTTCTCACTATAAAGTAATTACCACGTTACAGAGTGTTAAACAGGGCCACAGATTTTGGGGAATATAAGGACAGGTAATATATTGTTTGAATATATGGCAAAGTTCAAATATTTGGGAATGACATTAACAAATTAAAGTTGCATTTCTGGGGAAATTAAGAGCATATTAAATTCAAGGAATGCAGGCTGCTAGTCATTGTAGAATTTTTTTTTGTTCCCACTTCCTATCTAAAACATAAAGAGTGAAATGTATGCAACTGTAATTTTCATTGGTGCTGTATGTGGGCATAAAACTTGGTCTCTCACATTAAAGGAAGAGTATAGGTTGGGGTTGAGCTTTGGGTGTTAGAGGTAACAGGAGGATGGAGAAAATTACGTAAAGCCTTACCAAGTAGTATTAGGTGTTCAAGTTGAGGAGGATGAGGTGGATGGCAGGAGATGTGGCATGCATGGGGGAGAAGAGAAAAGGTTAGTATTGTGATGGGGAAAACTGAATGAAAGAGACCACTTGGAAGACCTAGGTGTAATGGTGTGTAATCTATGTCTTTGTGTAGATGCTTACTCGAGCTCTCTTGGATAACACAGAGCTTCATAAGAAGATTGCAGAAAATATAAACAGAGTGATTCACAAACCTGGTCCAGGGGAGAGTTTGGAAAATAGCGAAAACCACCCATTTTCAAGTACAGCTGGAGATTCAGGCAGTGCAGAAACGTATCCCATGGTTGCAGGGTGTAATTCAGCAGTTTCATCTTGTGATGGCATGCTTCAAGAGCTGAACCAAACCATTAGAACCATAGTGGAGCGGACAGAGCAGGACCCTGTGTTTGAGAGGTTCCTGGATGAAATTATAGGTATAGTGGAACCATAGTTATTGTTTTTTCTTGTGGTAGACAGCTATGTGTACCTGAAATTACTTGTCAAAAGGACAGTTGTGGCATGGGCTACTAAAAATATTCAAAATACTAAATATGCCAAACCATGATGATTTGACTATGAAGCTTGACACTATAGTAGTGATTGTTGATTCTTTCAATATACAGGTTGGTTTTGGTTTTTTGCTGGTTTGTGTGAGTATACAATAATGGTGAACAATTGTATTTGAATGCAATTTTTTTTAGTGTAAAAGCAAGAAATTGTCATAGTCTTAAATATCTATTTTTAGTTCACATGATTGCTGCCATGATAGGTTGATTATGTAGGAAGTTGAAAGGCACATTTAAAGTATTCACATGTGCCAGTGTTGTGATTGAAGTCATTTGATTTTACAAAGGGAGCATCAGAAGCTAGCATTTACAAATTGAGTATGTAGAGGCAATAATATTGTGAACATATCAGAATCAGTTTGCTGTTTAAATTTCCCAACTTGTTAGTTTTGTTCCTGGATATTTAAATTTTCACACTTTTTGAAATTAGCATGAGATGATTTAATTGTGTATTTCATGACATTGCAGCCCCATTAGATGAAGAGATGACACCAAGCTCAGTGGATCTGCAAAGTGAAGATGACAATGCTTTTCCAGACCTTGCGGTTACAACAAAACCAGCAAGGAATATTAATATTGACAGCCACAATGCCACCAGTACCCCTAACAGGAAATCTTCATCATTATCTTCAGTACAAGTGACAGGCTGTTGCAAAGATCAACAGGAATTCCAAGAACATAGATCAGAAGACAGTTCTGGCCTGTTGAGTAATGACGTACCCCTCAAACAGAGGCTCCGTAGTGCGACACAACATAAGTCTGATACATCGTCTGGTAGTACCACAGGTACATGAATCATTTGTTATGAGGCTTTTATCTTGCATATAAACAGACATTTAATTGAGGTGCTCACAATAGTAATAATCACAAAAGTAATGGCTGAATGGAAGGTGAAGTCCCAGTACACACCATGAAGGTATATAGGTGGAATGGAGTAATACCTCCACTCATTCCTAACCTTGGCACTTGATGGAGGTGAGTTTTCACTGTTATGGCCTGGCCACTTTGCCCTTGGGGGAAGTGCCCCAGTACCCAAGGCATAGGGTATGGGTGGGCCTCAGGGTAGGATTTGAGCCCCACATCATCTGCCCCATAGCCTAGTTAATGTACCAAATGCCATCCTTGCTCCTAACGGCAGTATAAATTGGAGAAAGCAAACTTTTTCATCTAAAATTAAGGGGCTGTGGCTTCCTGTGAGTACACAGTAGATCTAGTAACTTTAAATGTAAGCAGTGAAAGAATGAAAGACTTGAGTCATTACTGCATTGTAAATTATTTCCATAAAATTGTTATCAGTTCAACATAAACTTCAGTAAATTGACTGTGGTTCAAATCCACTTACAGTAAACCCCACGGCATCATCTGGCAAAGAGAAGAAGAAGGAAAGTACTTCACTTGAAGACCAGAATGCTGCTGCCATCCAGAGCATAGTGGATGCAAAAATATCAACTCAGAATATATTTGAAGTAAGCCATAGTCAACAGCCTCAGAATGATGGTTGTCCCAGTATGTCAACCAGCATAGTGGACGCACAGGCATTGAATACTGCTACTTCAGTTGATAATTTTCACGAAAAGCTAGGTTACTCCCCAGGTCAACTGATGAAAGATGGTTCATTTGTGGTTAGTTCTTTGCAGAAGGAAGTAAGTCAGATTTCAGATGGAAATATGGATGTAGGAAGTTCAAATAGCACAAAAATTATGAACGATTGTGTGCAGAATGCAGAAGTCATTCTGCTTGATGCTAATCTGACATTTGTGGACAATAATGCATCATTTTCACTTAACACTGCAACCAACAGCAACTTTGTGACAAGCCCTTCCCCCCTTAAGACGCAGTTGTGTGCTCCATTGGTTGCAACGTCACAGCCATCAGTTTCCACTGCTGCTACCAACCAGGTTATGGCAGTCACACTACCAGGCACATCAGGTGCTGTTCAGCAGCCGGCTGCATCCAGTGGGATTCCTCTTTTTCCTCCATGTGAGCAAGTGGCAGCACCTCATTCTCTTGCTACAAACACTTCAAGTCAGCTTGTTACTATTACCATTCCTGGCACACAGAATGTGAACCCTGCTGTTCATGATCAGGTGTCAACTGTCATCATGTGTGGAAATGATGGGATTATTCCCCAGTTCATCACTGTACCACATCCGGACTCCTGTGAGTATGTCACTGTGGCTGTATTGGACTGTTTGTTCTTGAATGAGTTAGTCAAAACCATGTGTCAAATCAAGTCAGTCTAAACACATGGAATGCCATTAGCTCTAAGTGGTTGCAACCAGAAAATGCAGACTTAGAATTAAACAAATTTTAATTATACATGGAATTGCATGTCAGGAGGTAGTAATGTGTATGAAATTTTCATTGCAGTCTTACTTTGGAATGTAAGAATTGATGCTGATTTTGTTGGAATGGTAATAAACACAGAACACTGTTGGTAGAAATCTTTTTATTACAAGTACAGTGAAACCATGTTAAGAAAATTTTGAAAATTCCAAGAAAATCCTACTTCTTAAGCGGGAAACTTCTTAAAAGGGTAATTTTAATGAAGTGGGAGGATTTTGGTCCTTTTTTATTCTGACTTCTTAGGCGGGAAATTTTCTTAACCAGGTTTTTCTTAAGCGAGTTTCACTGTACTTAAATTTCTGTAAATTAAAGTCACGTATTCAGTCTGAACATAATGAACAACTTAATATCACTGGTAATATTGCAGTACTGTTTAAGGAAACGTGATTCATGAGGCTTTTTTTACAGCAGCACAGTTTAGGTTTTTTTTTTTTTTGTCTGGGATGTGGCACTGTGTCACTAGGTGATTGGTGCCAAATTGGCACATGCATAGCACAACTTCAGATAACTTGTCTTCTGAATTTGAATTGTTGGCTCCTTAAATTTGTTTCCATTTAGAAATATTTGCACCTTCATTAGCTTAGCAGAGTTAAAAGTACAACAACCATATCAACTACACTGGATTGCATTTTTAGTATGAAAATTTAATAACACCTTTGATATTTTATATAAAAGTAAATATTATGTGTGAATTGCTTCTGTTGCAGTGAGAGGTAGTTATCTATTGCCAGGATCAAGTGGACCATACTGTATGCCCATTGTCCCTCGAGGTGCCTTTATTCCTAAAGTAAGGACTGTCCATCAAGGTAGGCTGCACAGTGTTTTGAGGATGTTGTGACTTGATTAATTTTGTTAATTTCCTGTGGTGTGGTAAACCCAAAAGGTCTTGTTGCTTCTTTATTTTTTGACTCACAAATTTCTTGTGAACTTATTTTTGAGACACTTTGTGTCTAAATTTGCAACTTTAATTTCCTTACAGTGCTTGAATCAGGGCAGTAAAAACAAACATTTGTGTCTCTTCCCTTTCTTTTACTAGATATTTACGTGTAACATTTCCAGGAATTTTTCTTTTGAGCGTAGTATATTGAACAGTGAAAACTGATCATTCCATTTCACTTTGTCTAAAACATGCTTGTAAAAACAAACATATTTCTTTCAGCATCTTTCATACCAAATTATCATCTGAAAATGAGAAATGTAGATCAAAGTCCGAATTGTCGTGGAGCCAAATCCTTGTGACTTGTCCAGGATTTTGTGTTTGGTATTTTATGTATTTGCTGAGTTTGGAAATTGATTATTTCACATGAATTTGTTCATTTGCTGAGTTATACATTGGACTACCATATAAGTTGTACTGTTTTCTTCCAGATATGAAGCCTGGGCCTTCAAAGCATGCCAGACTTTCCACATCACAGAGAAAGACACGTATTTCTTCATGTAATGAAAAGAAAGTGGTCAGGAATACTGTCAGAGTCAGTACTTATTCCACAGTCAGCAAACCGAGTGCTGTAAAGGGTGTAACGTCAAGCACTAATGACAGCAGAGATAATGTCAAGTTGAAATCCCCAGATACCGGACAGCAGTCTTCAGCAGGCTGTGGACTGAGTCTTCCCAGTATCATTCTGGAATCACCAGAAACAAAAATTTTATCAATTACTGCACAAAAAAGCAGGGTAAGTCCACATCAAGGCACTGGACAGGAGAAACTGTTAGGGGCTCTTAATCTGAAAGAAGTGTCAGACAGTTCTTTGAATCAAAAGCCAATGGGGTTTGAACAGGACAAAGGAATAAGGAGTGAAAATAAGAGGAAAGCAGATGGAAATGAAAGTGTAAAATCTAAAAGTGAATTAATATTGCAAAATGTTGGTAAATATGCACCAAGCCCACAGCTTGTGACGCTTGTGAACCTTAGCAGAAATCTTGCCACTAGTGGATGTTCACCATCAACTCATGTTTCTGACACGATAGAGGAAACAACTCTTAATAAGTTAAGTGAAGTAAAATTAACCCAGAAGGCTCGTGAGACTCCACAGTCAACAGCTTCTCAAGGCAGGACAGGTATGGATCCAAAACGGTTGAGTCTTAGCACACCTCGTAGGCAGCGACACGTACGAGTGTTAGACTTCACAACACCACCTAAGGCCAGAACTGTTCCTAGAGATCTGCAGCCTAAAGAACCTTCTCCCAATACAATGGGGAAGATAACGAAGACTTCGAAAAGATCTGTCAGGAATGGTGTAAATAAGGCAAGATCAACACTTTTTAAATCTCCTCATGATGAGGCAGAAACTACTGTATGTGATATGCCTTTGTCAACTGTAATCTCATCTGTATCTAGTGAATGGTCAGACAATTATCTCAGTATCATACCACCCATAGCAACACGAAGCCCACTCCCTCGACTTAGTGGAGGTTGGGACAGTGCAGCAGGAGTTGGGCAAATTATATGTGATGACAATGGATCAGATTTTTCTGTGACAGAAACTCAGTGTGAGATGAATGTGATGGATAAACAGTGGGAAGTTACCAAAAAATCAACAAAGCGCATGAAAAACAGGGAGACTGGATGTAAAATGACTCAAAAACTTGCAGAAGGAAGTTTGGTGGGTATGAAGAGCCAGCCATCTTCAAGAAAGGCCTGGGATTCTGAACTTCGAGCATGCCTAAGTGCTAATTATGAAGGAATCCAGCTGCCGTCAAATAACAGCAGTTCTGCTACTAATAAAACTACGAAGAAGAAAAAAAACAAAACAAAATTACGGAAAAAATCATCACATGTGACTGAAGAAGAGGTCAGGAGTTTAGAAGAGCACCTGAATAAGGATGAGCCCACAGTCAGGGGAAGTATAGATAGAAATCAAGGTAGTAATAATGGAACATTTGAAAACACACCTTCAAATTTGGTTATTCCTTTCAACACATCACCTAAAAATTCTGAGAGAACAGATGGCGACAGTGGAGCTAAAAACCAGAATAGTGCTTGCCTAATTAAAGAGAAGGTTGATCTTTTAAGAAAAAATGTTGAGCCAACAAGTGAAAGTGATCATGCATGTTTGGAATTAGTTGAGAAACTGTCAGCAAAGTCCAATAGTAAGTACAAAAGTTGTGTTCCAGTACAAAAATTGAACAAGAGAAAGGATGGTGATCAGCCAAGTGATGTATACCAAGGTGCCAGTGATGAAGGTGAAGTAGCCAGAGAGCCAGATGGGAAGGAGCAGGTGATGGGGGTACAAATAAAAGAGATTTTGGCTCTAGAAACTTCAGATAGTAAGAAAGCTGACCTTTCTAAATCTTCAGACTCATCTACCATGGAAACTGTAAGTTCCAGTACGTCTGCTGGATCTGTTCCTCCCATTGCCAGTTGCTGCCAAGTCAGCCATTCTCCAACAGAGCCGAAGGCTGCAGAGAGAAGAATATTGGATCATAATTTGCATATGCACCAGTCACCAAACTGTGTTGATATTGCAACAATTGTGAGCCATGCTGATGATCTTGGTAATAGTACCAATTTGGTTGCTGCTGCGTCTGGGATAGGTTGTGAACTAGAAGGTGGTACAGCTTCTGTAGCTGATGGTCAACATATGCCTGTCTCACGAAGCGAGGAGCTTGTTTCTTCAACGTCTGGATTTTATTCTTCTGAGTCCCAGAATAAAGATTTCCAAGCCCCTGATCATCATAAATCCAGTTTCAATAAAGAACTGCCTTTCGCAAATGTGCCAGACAACCCTCCGTTCAAAATTTCAGGGACACAGAAACAAGTATGTGATACTGTGAACGTGTCAGATCCGCAAACAAAAGTGGTCACTTCGCCTATTCTTGATACTCCCAGGAAAATAGATGACACTAGTTCAAGTTGCTGGGGAGCTGCATTCATGTCCATTCCTCTAACACCTCGTATGAGGAGCCCACAACCAGATGATACTCCAGTTACAAAACAAGTAAATGGAAATTCTTGTGTAGCATTTTCATTAATAGAAACCCCCAGTTTTCCGCCTACACCTAACATTACAGTGACGCCTCAGTCACATCATACAACTCATGGCACTCCATCTTACGCAGCAAGATCAACAGACTATTCTTCAGGTTCAGCATATTACAAGCCTTCCCACAAACTGGACTCTACTACCCCAGCCAAACCACTGGAACAGGTGTTGATAGAGGAATGCAGGAAACTGGAAAACACCAGTACTGCACAGACTTTGTATGCATATAATGAAAGTCATGAGAAAGATACTGATTATGGGCAGCAGCAGCAACCTTTGTCTGTTACAGATAAAACACTTGGGGAAGCAACCTCTGGAACTGATTTTCAGGTCAAAGTACATCTTGAAAAGGACCTGGTGTCAGATACAGTATGTGAAGGAAAAGGAGGTTTCTTAGGCCATGCACCTAGTCGGGCACAGTCATCAAAGAAACAAAAACAGGAAAAGGAGATAACAAAGAAAAGTGGCATAAGGAATCAGAGAAACAGTAACAAATCAAAAGATGCAAAGATCACAAGAAGGAAGGCTGCAGGATCCCTCTCAAAGAAAGGCTGTGGTGTAGAAGATAAGCCATCAGAAATGTACACCTCACAAAGGAGGAAGGCAAGGGCTGTTTCAGGTACTGCTAATGAAAGTTGTGATGTTGAGCATCAGGCATTGAGAGAACAAACTTCTGAATCATCCTGTACAAATAGGGAGTCTATATACATTTCAAGGACTGCCAACAAAAACAGTGACTTTGAGGATAAACCATCAGAAATACGTACCTCGGCTTCATTCTCAACAAAGAAGAAATCAAGGACTGTTAACAAAAATCATGAAGGACAGCTGGATTTCTTATTTGATGCACTGTCATCAGAGAAGCAACAATGGGCAAAGGAGACAACAAAGAAAAGTAATGTAAAAGATCATGGAAACAATACCATGTCAAAAGGTGCAAAGAAGAAGAAAACAGGGGCTCCTTCAAGCAAAGCCAGTGCCATGGAGGATAAGCCATCAGAAGTATACACTTCAGCAAGGGAAAAGGCTAGGCCTGTATCAGGGACTGCTAATGACAGTGATGACTTTGTGTCAGTCTCAAGTAAGAAGAAAGTAAGTGTTGCTGATAAGAGGAAAGCTAGGCCCATTTCAGGAGCTACTAAGAAAAGCAATAACTTGGAGGATGAACCTTCAAAAACCCGGATGAACCTGTGTAAGGGACATGATGGTGAAAGTAAAGATGAAATTATCCAAAGGTGCCTTGATGCTGCTCATTCGAAGCTTTTTAGTTATAGTTCGCCAAGTGATGACTCTGATTTTGAATCAAGCAATGATTTTGGACAAAGTGAAGTGGAAAGTAAGGCCGTACTATCTAATGATGGGAATAGTGAACAGTATACAGAACTGAAAATGGCAAAAGAATCTGGTACAGAACAGAAGGAGGGAGAGACAGTTGGTCATTCTGCCAAACTCTGTAGTATACATTTAGGTGATGATAGTACATATGTACAGCTAATGGTGGAACCTCAGAGGCAGGATGAAGTTAGACCTTTAAGGAAGGAAAAGTATACAAGTTCAGTATCTTCATCTTGTGAGGCACAAAGAAGAGAGAGACATACTGACAAGACTGTGAACTGTGAGTCATTATCATGTCATTCAGAGATGCCTGGATTTGAAATTTTCACAGAATGTGATCTGCCTATAAATGACTTTAGAAAATCACCTACATACTTCACAAATGATACAATTGGAACAAACTCACATACCTCTCTTCTGGCAAATAACATAACACTGAACAATAAACTTGTTGAAAAGAAACATTGTACGGTCGCCACATTGAAGGATACAGATGTTTCCAGCAGCGTGCATAATAGAGAGGGTAAAGAACCTGAAGAAAGGGCTGGAAGGGCAGTATTGAGTTCGAAGCCTGTTCCCAGTGGACTGGAGCATTCAGGATCCATAGAGAATAGTCTCTCGTGTAATGATCAGGATATGGATGCAAGGAAACAGTTGAGAGAAAAGGAAGGCAGCTTGGCCGAGACTGCACTTGCTGTTCCCACAAAGCTTATCAGGGGGACTGGTTGTGAAACCACACAAGCAAAGAAAAACTCGCATCTGTCTGTGGAGGCTATTGCAAATAGGCTGACAAGAGAGAAGATAGCTGTTCAGGCCCATTCCTTGACTCAGCCTCCAGTCGGCCAGCCTTTGACTGATGATAGCAGTTCCGAGGACTTTCTGGCTGTGCACCCGAGTGCTGATTATGATTCACTGTCTGAATCAGTAAATTTGTCTCAAGTGGAGTCCCGACTGGCAACATTGCACGGAGTGGAAGGGGCAACACCAGACGTTTTAGCAGTGGGATCAACACCCAGATCTGTCCATGATGTATGCAGGGATTTGGAACAGACTCCTGATAAGTTCCAACATGTTCAATCAAATGTGAAATTGTTACCCACAGTTGATAGCCTTGAGCATGAGAAGAAGGGGCTGGCATGCAAGGAGCAGTCAAGTACTGGCAAGAAAAAACGTGGGGGAGTAATGGTGAACAAGAATCTGAGCACAACTGAAAGAGTAGAAAATACTAATAAGAAGATAAGAGCTTTACTGGGTGATGATGTCAGTCCCATAAAGACTGTGACTGAAGCAGGAAAAGTCTGCAAAGATACAGAACATGGAATTTTGCATAAATTATTGTCTGCTACAGGGAAACATAATTCACCAATTAAAGATGACTTGGATGTTAGACTGGAGGATAAACTGATAGAAAGGTCAGGGATAAGTGCTGCTGTAAAGGATATTGTACAGGAAAAGGAAGTTTTATCAGAGCAAAATAAAGTGTGTGAATCAGATAGAATGAAGATGACAAACAAATCCAAATCCTATCAAACTTCTACCACTGAAGTGACAGATGCAGTGGATTCTCTGGGTTCCAGGATGGAGGGTTTGCCATCACAGGGCCCAAGTATGACATATGAATATCATCAGGTGTCCAGTAATGAGGCGTACATAGAAATAGTGTATATAAATGAAGGGCCTGTAGAACGTAATCTTGTATTTGAAGATATCTCCAATTTTTCACTTACTTTTGAATTAGGTGAGCACTTGGCTGAAGGTTTGAAAACCTACAAGTGTACAGTTTCAGAATTCCAGGGATTATTTTGTGCCTCACCCAAACAGTGCTGCAGCAGCAGGTCAGAGTCTTGTGAAAGTGATCAGTTTGACGTCAAGAGAAGGAACACTTCCGTAAATTGTACAAATAGCAAACGCTTAGGTTTTGTTACAAGTAGCAAAGACAGGGACAGAGAATCATTCCATGAAGGTAGGAGTTCTGGACTGTATCTAGAGGAGCACAAAACAAGCTCATGCTCTCCATGCCATAAAGGAAGTATGGACTTTTCATGTGACGGAATGAGAACCTCACATTCTCACAAGAGGTCCCCACCTCCAGTCTACAGAAGACGGACATTGTCTGCTAATCCTGGAAGAAAGTCCCACTCTTTGGATCACAGATCACCATCATCATTGTTATCTCCAGTATCAGTTAAATCTAAATCATCAACATTTTCACCACTGAATGTGCTGTATAATGAATATTTGAAAGATGAGCGGGAGTCTACGAGATTTGTTTCCCACTGCAATAAAAGAGATCAGTATTTCAATTTTAGGAGTCATGAACAAGTTCCATTTGGACACAGAGGCAGGGGAGGGGAAAGGTATTATGACAGGCATGTTCATTCACGAGTTCCTGTTCATTCTTCTTCAAGAGAATCTAGGTGTACGTCGTCATCATCATCATCGTCATCGTCATCATCACGTGGTCATCATGACGAGAGGTCCACCCAGGAAGTGAAGGCCAAAGAATTGGGCTCAACTAAGGTCTCGGGTGACACAGCTTTATTGACTGGAGCATTTACAGCAGTTAAGGACATGGGGCAGCAGCCTGCTGCAGTAGATACTCAGATTGAAGATGTTATGCATGGAAGGCAAAAGGTGCTGGACAATGATGAGTCCCCAGAGGAGGGGGAATTGCTAGATGAAGATTCGTTGCAGGAACTTGACAGCAACAGATGTAATGATAGACTTGCAGTGGGGCTTCAGAAATATCCACCATCAGGTAATGGTAGGAAATATTCAGTACAACTAAACTATAGCATTCATTAACCTGTTCACTTTTGTAATTATGAAAGTTGTGTCACATGAAAGAAATCATGTTTTCTTGTGAACAAACATGCTGTAACTTCAGACTTTGTTTTGAGAAATTCCAGGCACAACAAGAAACATAAGCAGCTGTCTCAGAGATGGACTGTTAATGTGTGGAGTGACATGTTGTTTTAATTGTTAAGATAGACCAACAAATACACACACTGTTTACAATTATATATTTGTATCAGTGTCACCCCTAGATGTTTTGGTGGTCGAGCCATCATCATCAGGGGCTACCAAAGGTCACAAGCTCCATTCTGCATCTAAAATTATACAATTTAATGACTTTAGATGCAGAATGGAGCCTATGACCTTTGGTGCACCCTGATGATGGTGGCTTGACCACCAAAACATGTAGGGGTAATATTAATACACATATACTGGTACAATTGTAAGAAGTATGTGAATTCTTTGGTCTATCTTAACTGTGTAAACATATGCGCAGTATGCAACATGTAAAATTTATTGTTTTGATGTTCAAATTGTCCTATCTGTGTGTGTACTATTCAACACAGAGTTGCGTGGCACATTATTTTTTTCCATCACTGAAAGTTTTAAAATAATGATTGTATTAAATTATCTGTGCCTTCTCAGCATTTCTGGCAAAATTTCTGTTCGCTTCATTGTAGGTGGAGATGTGCAGATAAAAGGTGTGGCTATTTAAGTTCTCAGAATGATTTTATCACACAGACTGTGATATTACATTAGACTTGTTTGTATAAAATCATGTCTGTGCATGTTTGGGCATGCACAGAATGTGATTTCAACACTACCATGAGTTGTGTCAGAGCTATGGCAGAAATGAGGGAGGACAACTTTCTGCTTCTGTAACATTGCCTTAGTGTGGGTATGTTTTGTAGAAGGCACATCCTATACCACATTGACCTGCTGACTAACTAACTAACTCCATGGAGCAAAGGCCTTCTTGAGAAGCTAACAGTTTCTCAGCTAGTCAAGAAATTCCCTGCATTTTATGGAACCCGAAGGTTCATTACCGCATTCACAAGAGCCAGCCACCTGTCCCTATCCTGAGCCAGCTCAATCCAGTTCGTGCCCCCCCATCCCACTTCCCGAATATCCATCTTAATATTATCCTCCCATCTACGCCTGGGTCTCCCAAGTGGTCGCCTTCCCTCGCGTCTCCCCACCAAAATCCGGTGCGCACCTCTCTCCTCCCCCATACGTGCCACATGCCCTGCCCATCTCAGTCTTCTCGATTTGATTACCCGAATAATATTTGGTGATCAGTACAGGTCATTAAGTTCCTCGTTATGTAGTCTTCTCCAATCCCCTGTCACCTCGTCCCTCTTAGGCCCAAATATCCTCCTCAGCACCCTATTCTCGAACACCCTCAGTCTTTGTTCCTCCCTCAGTGTGAGAGACCAAGTTTCACATCCATACAGAACAACAGGTAAAATTATAGTTCTGTATACCCTAATCTTTGTGCTTTTGGATAGTAGCCTGGAAGACAAAAGATTCTGCACCGAATGAGAGCGAGCATCCCCGACTCCAATCTGCTCTTAATTTCTTCATGAATGGAGTTTTGATTCGTTAGGGTTGCTCCCAAATATTTGAATTCTTCCACCCTTTCAAAGGATTTATTATCTACATTTATGTTGTGATTGTGTCCTGCATTCTGATTTCGAGACATGACCATGTACTTAGTTTTCTCAGCAGTTACTTCTAGACTGATCTCCTTACTAGCAATCATTAAATCTTCTGCATTTTTCTTTATACTATGTATGCTTCCGCCCAATATATTAACATCATCAGCATAAACCAGAAGCTGATGTGTACCATTCAATTTCAAGCCCTCCTGGTTTGCCTGAACCCTCCTAATGGCATATTCTAAAGCGAAGTTGAAAAGCAATGGTGACAGAGCATCTCCTTGCTTCAAGCCATTCATAATAGGAAATGTGTCAGGCAGATGTTTGCCTACCCAAACTCTGCTATACGTTTAGCTTAGGCACATTTTTATTAACCTTACTAGTTTCATGGGGATACCGAACTCAATGAGAACATTATACAAGACCTCCCTCCTAACTGAATCATAGGCTTTCTTGAAGTCTATAAATAGCTGATGCACTGCCTCATTGTATTCCCATTTTTTCTCAAGTATTTGACGAATGCTGAATATATGATCAGTAGTTGACCTGTTACGTCGAAATCCACACTGATGATCCCCAATAATTTCCTCTGCATATGGAGTTAACCTTGACAAAAGAATGTTGGATAGAATTTTGTACGTAGTCAACAAAAGTGATATGCCTCGATAGTTACTACAATCTGTTTTATCACCCTTCTTATAAATAGGCACAATGACCGACTCCTTCCATTCCTCAGGCAATTCCTCCTTATTCCAAATAGAAATAATAAGTTTATGGATTTCAGACCGAATAATCCTACCGCCTGCTTTAATAAATTCTGCTGGAATCTGATCAATACCTGGTGATTTGTGACTTTTTAGCTTTTCAATAGCCATCTCAACCTCAAAGGCACTGGGCTCAGGCACTAGTGGCTCTGCTGTGTGTACTTCAGTCTGCCTAACATCATTAACCCCGTGTATATTCAACAGCTGGGAGAAATGATTCCTCCACCTAGCCAAAATACTGTGGGAGTCTGCAACCAGGTCACCCTTCTCATCCTATACTACATTAATTCTAGGCTGGTACCCCCTCTGAAACTCATTGATACCCCTATACAAGTCTCTTATATTCTTGTTCTTACTGCTGACCTGCTGACACACTGTCAAATTCTGTGCTTTGAAGATACCAGCATTTGATGATAGTGATAAAACATCCTTGTCTTTGTTATTTAACTCTTTAAAGACGAAGCGTGTCTGTTTTGTACAAGGACTCAGTGCGTACTGCGCAGTAAACACTCTCCACCTCAGTTATAAAAGCCAGTCTCTTAATGTTTTATAAGGCAAAAGTTGCTGTTTGTTCTGAGATCTGTACAAAGCACATAAATGCAATGTGAGCACCACGTAGAATTTTTTTATGTTAAACCTGATGGTGTGTAAAGTTACCGCTAGGCTTTGAAAGGTTAGTGCTGGTGTCAGTTATTAAGATTATATATTGTTGATGATGGAACAGTGAATGAATATGGAACACTGCTGGGCTGACATTGAGAGGGGGAAAAAACCAAAGTACTCAGAGGAAAACCTGTACCAGTGCCACTTCCCCACAAATCCCACATTGACTGACCTGGGACCAAATCGAGGCCTGTACTGTGACAGGCTAGTGACTGCCTCAGTCAGGGCGTAGCTTCCTAACTGGAACTGTAACTCATTAAATCAGTACTGTGAAGTGAAAGAGTGTAGGTTTGGTAAAAGAAACCAAAATGTGTAGTTCAAAAAATGTGTGATCTGTGGTTCTTGCATTGTACATGTCTACTGTAAGATTTATTGTCTACGCTTGGCCTCCTGTTGGTCTTTGGCATGGCCAGTTTAAGACATTTATTGGCCCAGTACAAAAGTAAATGTGGGGGCCCAGATCAGTGTAGTCCTGAACTGACAATGCAGATAGAGTGTTATAAAATATGCAGTAGCCTTAAACTGGCCCAGATCATGCACATTCACACATAACAAACAAAAAATTTTTCAGGCCATGCATGATACAAGGCCTGCTAGTTGCGAGGCTCCATTTTGTACTTCCTCTCAGTTAGGTACACGTGACACTTCATTCGCAGACATCCAATTGGTATGAACACATTTTAGGCAATGACGTTTTTAAGAAGTGTAATATTAAATTGCCTCTAATTCATGATAAAATGACAGCATGGGTCTTACTTTATTATACTTTTGTTACACAGCTTGAGTACTGATTGCTTTCTATTCTTGTTTCATGTGGATTCTGATTTAATAACATGATGTTAGTGGGAAGTGTTCAAGCTGAGGAATTAAGTGAAGATACTACCCCCATTTTGAAAGGAAACAAGAGTGCTAGTGACATGGCTTCAGACCAGTCACTTGAGCAGAACAGGTGAGTTTTGATTGAAGTTTTTAGACACACACACACACACACGTATGTCATACTTAATCCCCATATAAAAACCCTGTTCCAACCCTAGTTAATTTCCCAGTTACATGTACCATGCCTCTATGTTCTGTCATTTAGAATACTTTCCGACCTAAGATTTTTATTATCAGGTCCCATAAAAATCATGTAAAAAGACGCTTTTGCAGTGCACAAATGTTTCAGCGTGGAGTGGTTATACTCAGATATAACAGAATTACCAGAAATATATTTTCAGTATGATGCATAAAACTGATTTTGCGAAGGGCAGAGGAGTAAAATGTCACCATGAAACAATATTCATCAAAATGTGAGCATAGACATAGCTGGAGAAATGTCAGGTGCTATCATTCACATAATTCAGTGATGCACAGCCTTTGTTAGTGTACTCCCTTGTAAGTTCCCTTCTTCATTTTACTCATGTTAGCCATTTACATTATTTAGGAAAGGAACAATATCGCATGAAGTGCACACCCTTAGTAATTACAGTATCACAGCCCAGCACTTTCATGTGCTACAAGCACATTCCTTTAACATTTGCAATAGTGACACTCATGACAGAAAGGGTCATAGACACCATGGACTGAGCAGGCTAATAGCTTGATTTGAAACTGTTAGTTGAGAGCCAGCTGAGACAGTTGAAATGTTCAATTGGCAACACAAAAAGAAATATGTTGATACAAAATGCAGTAATATGATTGCAGGTGGAGGTTCATTTCATTTGAAGCACTGATAGCTTGTATGAACCTAAGGACCACCATTTCCCCTGTAAGCAGATGTTCAATAATGCGTTTAATTTTTACCTGGTTTGGTCCCAGAATCGGTGATGTCAGACCCACCACAGTATTGCTTCATGGCCAGAAAGTTTTTCCGATGGAGACAGTTCTGCAGAAGTGCATCACATCGGAATGTAGACACACTGAGAATCCTGCTTCGTGTGAATGCAGCAACCAAGCCTCCGTCTTCCCAAAGATCCTGTTCTTCAGTATGTCTCATGTCCTCTGTGTTACTTCTGATTATGACAGTTTAATCTTCTTTTGTTACTTTTAATTACCAGTGTCCAGTCATCTGTATATTTGCCTGTTACATGACTTGTTTTGTGTTTTATGTGTCCTTCCATGCAAATCGTCGGAGAAGTGGACTGTCTGTTATTGTTATTTATATCTCAACAGATCAATTGAAGACGGGCCATCACAGGAACCTGAGAAGACGCAAAAAAAGTCAGTTCAGAAAGAAGGCAGTTTTGCAGGGCCTTCTGCTGGTAGAGCTCTTCCTCCAAAGAAGAGAAAGGCTTCGTCAGAAGAGCTGTCCATACAAGTAAGGTTAATCTGGCTCATTTGCATATTAACTTTTCAATTCTGTTGTACCTGATGATCATATGTTATAGATGGTGCTTTGCTTCCTCTGAACTCTTGCAAATGGAAAATGAACCAAGAGACTGAACAGTAGTAACATTAGTGACCATAATGAAAGGTGCATATTTTCAAAGTATTTATATAATGAAAATTTCATTGTTAGTTTTTTGGAAATGTGCAGGGTTGTCATATTAGTCCTGATAATGAGGAATTAAAGCGCACTTCCAAATACAACCTTATAGTAAGTTTCCTCAAATGTTTTAGTTGTTTAAAATTAATATTGAGACGCATAATGGGTGGACAGTGTGATGTCCAAAGTCTAACCTTTTGTGTAGAATGTGTAAAACAAGCTAAAACAGGAAATGAAAATAAATCTTTAATTTTGAATAATTACTTTCCTTTCTTCTCCCTTTTTTTCATTCATCGACTTATTCTGTCTTTCCATATTTCTGATGTGTTATTTGGTGTTTTATGGACATGAGTTTTTCTCTTCTTGAAAATGTCCATACTTGCTGCAGGGCCCACCCAGCCTCCCGTTCAGTGGGTACCAGGGAATCTATTCTTGGGAGTAAAGCAGCCAGGTCATGAAGCTAACCACTCACCTCTATCTAGTGCCATGATTAAGAATAAGTAGAGCTGCACCACTGCTCCCCCCATATGCTTTTCATGGCATGCAGGGGTCAAGTTTTTGTCCTTCACTGTTGTGGATGCTCCGTTTTCATTTTCATGTTTTCCCTTTTACAGCAAAATTGTTATTTGGTGAATCTCTGGGTTTTTTACACTAAACATTTTTGCTAAATGTGGGTTATGTGAAGTAGCATAGAGAATGTGTTCACCTTTGTATAGGCCTGGCTGTGTATTTATGATGAAGTAATGTTTTTATGTGGGCAGTTATAGACACTGGGCACAAATAAATACAGTTACATAATCGGTGATATCAGGTTCATTTTTAAAATAATTGATGAGGTATGAAATGAGTGCTGAAACAACCACAGCTAAGAGTAAAAGCAGCTACAGTGCCACACACAGTGTGTCTTGGGTGTGCACAGTCATTGCGTGACAACGAGAAATGGTTGTGCAAATTCTGAAAGGTCAAAAATTTCTGACACTAAATGCAGGTTATTTCCTACATCAGGCTTTACCAGATGTGGTAAAATTATTCATTCCTTAATGGTACCCTGGCTGGAACCTGAAAAAATATTCGCTGAATATGGGATTTCATTAAATGTAGAAATACTGAATTTGAATTTGACTGTATTTTGTTAAGTATATTGCCACTCAAGGCTTAATTGCACTAGTTATGCTTTTACATTCATCTATTTTTGGGAAACTTTATGGAGACTGATTTGAGCCTTATATGAAGTAGGTGTCATAATGGACAGTGGTGATAAAGACCACGTTCACCTGACAGCCTGCAATACCCAGTTTGATCAAAACTTATTAAGGAATTTTAGTGTTTAAACATATGGATGAACGTTACTTGCCTGTTACGTGTCCATGCAAAGAATGCAAAAGTATTCAGGTGTCTGTTTTCAGTGTGTGTTATTGTTATGTATGAAAAGCATCAAGCAGGTCATGAACTGTTCCAGGTGGAGAAACGAATGCGGTCAGATGGCCCACAGGCTTTGCTGAAGAAGGTGGACTTGGATCACTTGTTAGATTTTGTTCATGGTGAAAAGCCTGGGTAGGAGGTAGCACATGATGGGTAACAGTGCTCATTGGCCTGGTGTGAGCAGCTGCTTCATTGTATTTTATATGCACATACTTTGATTGTCCAGAAGTACCTTTTTGCCAGCCATGTAATATGTATAAAGTGTTTATTTTACATGGCAGTGTTGGTATTGGAGGTGTTCAGAGAATTCCCCGATACAATCGTGTATAATAGTGTGTCATATTATGGGCCTCATTTAGAGGTTCAGGTATAACAAAATTTTTAATGAAATTTATATTAAATTATTCTTAAATATTTGTGGGTTTAATAATAAAATTAAGTGACTGCATAAAATGGTGTTATTTCTTTATTGCTTTGCTTATACATTCATGTGAATTGTTTTCACTTCCAGGTATGAGATGAAAATGGTCCGGATTTATTTGCGTTGATCTCGACATAAAAAGTGGAGGTAAAGTTGTCCGTGCACATGCCATGAAGGCATGTGGAGGGGGGTGCAGTTGTAGCTCTGTCCATTGTTAACCTTGGCACTAGGTGGAGGTGAGTGGTCAGCTTTATGCCCCAGCTGCTTGGCCACCTGGGACCAAACAATGTTTGTGTGTGTGTGGGGCTACCATAAATATTGAAGCCATGTGCATTTAATCATATGTTAAATATTTTAATAAGCCCAAATTCTATATATTTTGATCATTTATCTGCTCTGCTGAGCTGGTGAAGGACAGTGCTGCTTTATTTAAAGTGCGTAGTATGCAAGTCTTGGCTTTGCAGTCAGTAGCTAACTGGTGTAAGGGAGGACATTTGAAAAGCCATCTTAAGGGCTTCCGTTCTTGTAGGGCAGCTATGGGGATTTGCACTGCGCATAATAAAGACGTCACATTTTCTACTCAATCTGAACAAACTGGCACATGTTTTGTACGATGCACTTACCTGCCAAAATAGCCACAGTTAATAAAATTCAACACAAAATTATTTCAAATATCTGATCCTCTTGTGTTTTCTACTTTGAATGACTAAGCGTGTCATCTTTACTAACAGTACTAAAAATTCACGAACCTTACAGAATTTTGCTGCCTGGGACCTAGGTCTCAAAATCATATTCTTTTATGCCACTCATACATTTCTGTCATTGTCAGATACTGTGTTAAACACAAATTTGTACTATGTGGGAATAGCAGGTGGGTTGTGGTTTGTGTAACAGGATGGTGTCGTGTCCACTAAAAATAAGGTATGTGGACTGCCACTGCCCCCTGCCTTAACTGCAGTCCTACGTTTTGAGCTCAGTTGACTTCCATTTATAGTTGCCTGCATCTCAAGAAGAAATCGGGGTTATGACAAGGAACACCATACCTTTTATCTTCATGACTCTTGTGTGATGTCACTGTAGTGATCCTCATAGTGTGTCAAATGTTTTGGCTCTCATGAATAATACTGGACTTCTGCACATCAATTTAACTGACATTTTGTTAGTCGAGAAGAAAAGTGTCACAACTCAAGAAATGCAGGAGTAGACTGTCAAAACTGTGAAAAGTTACTTGTTTTAACAGGAAGAGTGTTGCAACTAATATTAGACACTTAGCTGTGAGGAAGCCCTAGTGTCACTGTTCGTCCAAGCGGAGTAATGACCATGTGATTGGAGAACAATGCCGTGTGTTCAGTTATATATTTTTTTGGAGGTACGTCACTTTTCTTCCAGACTGATGATTTTATGCTGTTCTATGACTTCAGCTTCTTGTGTTGTAGCTCTGACTTTTAAGTGTAGGGCCCTTTGAAACTATCATTTTTTATTTTAAACTTGTTTTATTACTGAAGACAAACAAGGAGTTATGGACAGAATTAATATACAGTGGAACCCGGTTATAACAACATCGGTTTATACAACACCTCGCCTATAGAGTCACATATTCTGTGGTTCCAATTAATTCGTCACTGCTAACCATAACATTATACTCATCGGTTTTAACAATACTCGTTTATAATGACACAAAATATTCAGTCCCTTGCATGATGTTATAACCGAGTTCAACTATACTTGGAATGACTTGGTTTATGGACTTTGTCCATTGTCTAGCATTTTACAGAAAGAACAGAATATTTGGGTTAAGCAGATGTGTTTATATCCTTGGGTAAAATAGTGGAGAGGTATCTGCTCAGTATCATCCAATACAAATGACTGTTTGCAGTCCTTGTTAGCTCTCTGTGTCCTGCACATTGTGTCTTCTGTTGCACAAACTTAGCCTTTCAGATGTTTCTGATGTCATATTTTGATAACGTAGGTCTATAATCCCCGCAGTACAGTGCACTTATTTCATGAACTAGCGTGCTGGTTTGTGTATAGATGGTTATTTTGGCGAATGAATCCATAATGCTACAGTTCATTTTGAATCTTTGCCACCAGTAGGACTGTTGTAGAGGTTTTGTAATGCTTAGTAAGATAGGGGACAGGATCATTGGTTGGAAATTCTCTAGCATCACGGGCTAACGCACGTATAAGATAAAAACGTCAAAATGCGAGCTCGGAGTACAGTTTGAACTTGCAGCATTTTCCGTGATTTCAGGCTTCTGCTGCGATCCTGATGAGGTCTGTGCTCTTCTGGGGTATAACGCAGTGTCGAGTGGTAATCCTTTACTAACGTTTTGGGACAGCGTATCAGTCCCATCTTCAAGGGTCAAGAATTCCACCGATATTTTGGGACAACATATCGGTCCCATCTTCAAGGGTCAAGAAATCCTGGCTTCTTGACCCTTGAAGATGGGACTGATACATTGTCCTGAAACGTCGGTAAATGATTACCACTTGACGCTGTTTTATACTCCAGAAGAGCACAGATCTCTTTGCAGCATTGCCTTTTCTCGTTGTATGGTCAGTTTAACCCTTTAAAGACAAAGCGTATCTGTTTTATATAAGGACTCGGTGCATACAGCGCTGTAAACACTCTCCACTTCGGTTATAAAAACCAGTCTCTTAATGTTTTATAAGGCAAAAGTTGCTGTTTGTTCTGAGATCCGTACAAAACACATAAACGCAATGTGAGCACCATGTAGAATTTTTTAATTTCAAACCTGGTCGTGTGTAAAGTTACCGCAAGGCTTTAAAAGGTTAAATAACCTGTGCACTTAGTTCAACAGCATTATATAAATTATGAAACAGTTTATCTGTTACTGTAGGCATAAGAGGTGCTTTCCGAGGCAGAATACCTAATGAAGATGTGCCTTGAAATTACCAGTACTTATTCCTGTTTCATCGATTAATACATGAGTAAATGTCAGTAGAATGGTGTAACATGTTTGCATAACAGTTAGCCAGCGTGTGATGCAATACAGGTTTACCCAGGATGCAGGTCAAAATGAAAGATAATGAAATATTCATTCCTACTTGAAATTCGGGCATACATCATGTTTATGGACTAGAGAAAACTGTTTTATCATTTGAAGCACAAAGTTTTTTAAAGAAATGTTTAAAAATTCACCCACCTCATTGTAAAGGTGTTGTATATCCATTACAAAGCCAACTAGTTGGCTCATCCATCCTCCTATTCAACAGGTACCAGAGGCTGTTTCTCAGAGAGTGAGGCGACCGAGGTGTGAAACTGGCCTTTTTCCTCCCAAGATCCAGGGTTACAAGAGCGATGGATCTGTACGTCTGCACCTCATATGCCTTTGTGCCGTGCACAGGGAAAGTGTGACCTTTTGTAGCTCTACCCGTGTGCGTTTCTTGTCCTGCGGATTTCTCTCATGTGTTACATTAGTATCCAGTGTAAAGAACATATTGTGAAGCACGTTATTAGGCAATACAGTTTTCTGTACCCCACCTGTTACTTCTTAAATGCAATTTCCTGATTTACTGTTTGACTTTTCCATATTTAAATGTATGCCGGTCTCAGGTGACTTTAACCCTGGAAAGACGAAGCATATCTGTTTTATATAAGGACTCAGTGCGTACCGCGCTGTAAACACTCTTCACTTCGGTTATAAAAACCAGTCTCTTAATGTTTTATAAGGCAAACGTTGCTGTTTGTTCTGAGATCCGTACAGAACACATAAACGCAATGTGGGCACCACGTAGACTTTTAATCTTAAACCTGGTGGTATGTGAAGTTACCGCTAGGCTTTGAAAGGTTAAATGAATAAGTTTACTGTTTGACTTTTCCATATTTAAATGTATGTCGGTCTCAGGCGACTTTAAATAGAAAGTTCTTGACTCAAGTACCAAATGTCCCTTAAAGTTTTGCTATTGCTGTCTCTCAATAATCGAGCATCATGTGGAAGTATAAAAGTTCACCCTAGAACAGGCTGTGAAGGCCCAGAGGAGTAGAGGTAGAGCTGAACTCTTTCTTTAACCTCGGCAGTAGATTGGGGGTGGCTGGTCAATGCCACGCCCCGACCGCTTTAGCCCCGGGAAAGGGACCAGGCACCCATTGCACAGGAGACTGGATGGGCCCCAGGGCCAGTCTGGACGAGTGCGGAAAATCTTGCCCCCACTGGGATTCGACTCCCCGATCGTCCAGCCTGTAGCCCAGTGGAGGTATCAGCTGTAATTTCGGCAGTGGCCGGTTCTAACCCAAAAAGCGACCCTGACCCGTTTATACGACGCTCCTTTCAACTTGAGACATCCGTAACTTGCGATTTTTCTTATCCATCTTGGAGACTCCACCATTTTGTAAAACTTCAAGGGAAGATTAAGCAGCGATATGTTAAATTCTTATATAAACATCATATTTTATATGTGGCTAGCTGAAGTCGGTGGCGGAATTACTGAAGCAAACGTGTTTGCTTTTAGTGTGATCTATTGATCCAGGAAACATCGACTAAGGGAGGGGAAAACAAGGGTGGTGGGGTATAGAACTTCCACGCGCATGTGAGCAACTGTATACTTTAGTGTGATTCCACAATGGTATCCATATCTGTCACCAGGAGATACTCCCCTCCTGAAAACTGGATCGTAAGCAAAACCGTTCTGCCACCTGTGAGGTTAGGGCGTTGACTTTTTTGATGACAGTTGCATATGGTGTCTTGTGGAGAGACATAGCCGCGCCCCTTTTTAATCTGTGTAATAGAATGTGACGTCATAGTTATGTCGTGCTATTTGGATATGGCGGAGGAGTATAAATTTCTTTCCTGAAAGCATATAAAGAATTGAAGCTGTCGGTGGGAAATGAATTTTACGTCCAAGGAACGCTGACTTGTCCTGAAACTTGTTTTGCCTGTTGTGCGACAAGGTTGAAGGTCGAGCGTATGACTGCAATATGTCTTTAGACATGTTAAGTTAGGTCAGGGTAGAATGTCAACATTTGTATCTTGGTTTTTAATGTATGTATGTACAGTCTGCAAACATAATTGTCGAGGACGGCAATATATTGGTGTGTCACAGAAATTGGCCTTCGAAGGTAATTTTAATGACACTAAAACTTTAGTGTTCACGTTTGTTATTTTTATATATTGAGGTTCCTTGATTAATCTAGTAACTTCAAAAACTTGTGCAGGTGTTCGCAATGTGTTTTTTTTTTTCTTTCTGAGTAGAAACGAAAACAGACGCGCACGACGTAAGGTTTAGACGGTGAGAAGCGAGGATGAGTGTCTGTGACTTGGCAGCCATTTGTGTAGTACCAGAACACCAACGGACAAACAGTCCGCTTTTTCAGATAATCTCCTCTTATAGTTTATTGACGTTCGGTTACTTTGCACTCTTTAAAGGGAAGGAGATGCAAAGTCTATTATTTTTCACAACCCCGAATTCTCGGCAAATTTCGTGGGTTCTAACAAGTTTTATTCAGCGGCGTTAACTGATAGTGCATTTCGGTGAGGTTGTTTTGGAAAATTGGTCAAAAAAGTAGATTGAATGCATAACGTATGATTTATTCTTTTACATAAATGTTGGTTTATTTATGACGTTCATTCATTTTATAGAAGTACATTTTGTGAGAAAACATTTTTCCTCTTGTTGCATACATTTCAGCGTAGATGTGAAAAGTCCTTGAAATCTTCACGCATTTTATCTTCTAATTTCGGTTTTTGTGTTTTCGTTGGAAGTTCGTTTATTATGATGGCGTCATTTTCACTGTAGGTGAGTTTGTTTCTGATTCACAGATCCCTGTATTCTAGTGGTTCCTTTGTTTCGTGTTTAGACTTATGTATTGTACGGTTATGCTCTACGACGAGAATCAGGGTTCGAATGAAGGCAGAACAAATTTGTCTTTTCATCACAAAGTTCGGACAAGATCTGTTTCCCACCCAGCCTCTTATATAATGGGTCCCCGATACTCTTTCCTCGAGGTAAAGCTGTCGCGGTAGGAAGCTGTAACTTCCGTCCTCCATACGTCTTCATGGCATAGTTCGAAATCGGAAATAAGGGGCTATAAGTTTAGTTTCGTCAAAAAACAAATAATTGTTTTGTTCTGTTCTGTTTAGACCAACAATTATCAGCATCTAACAGACGACATTATTTGAACGTATGCATGACTTCTAGGACATTCCTTAAAAAGTTTGTAATAAAGATATGACAAATGTATCCGCATAACAGGTTTCACAGTTGGACTTGGTAGGGTGCACTGGAAGATGTAAAGCATTCCCTTGTAGACTGGCATGGATGAACGAGAAGTCGACAGGAAGCCTGTGCCATGGCTCAGGCTGTTAGTGGATGGATTAGATCCCGGGCGAT
Organism: Coptotermes formosanus; assembly: GCA_013340265.1. Lineage (NCBI taxonomy): Eukaryota > Metazoa > Arthropoda > Insecta > Blattodea > Rhinotermitidae > Coptotermes > Coptotermes formosanus. The sequence continues at coordinate 1,494,532 of BLKM01002298.1, forward strand.
TAACACGTGACGTATTTGGTGGACAAAGTGGCACAGGGGCAGGGCTTTCTGCGGGTTTTCTTTGTGAGTACAATTCCGTTACTGCTTCATATTCATCTTCATCATAATACTGTTCGTGTTAGAACAAGCGTATGTAGTCAACAAGAAGCTATGTACTTCAGCTGCCCTCTGGTTTAACTTCTCTTTCTTAAGAAAAGCAAATAGTGTTACAAGCTCAACATGCTGTCTCTTTTTCTATTCACTGTTTGAACGGATGGCCCTATTCTCACGAAGAGAATGGTGTGTCTTAGTTTTTAATTTCCTACAAAGAGAAGACCTAATAAATCTGTGAGGCGAGGGCGACTCTTGATCCTACAAGGTCGTGAAGTGATGTTTAACAATGGGTATTTGCAGAATATGCAGAATTTGTTAAGCTAATATTTTGCAGGATGTATAAAACAACAATATGGCGCCCGTGCGAAAGTTGTAACTTTTACCTGTAACTATTGGACCAAAGGGCGCACCGGGGGGGGGGGGCTGCAGCCCGGCAGCCCCCCCACCCAAATCCCCCACAACAAACTTAATAAACACAGATTTTGTAGATACTATGATATCAGAAAGTTTTATGTGATTTCCCCTTCATCTGAAATCAGCCGCTGAAATCAGCTGATGACTAGTGCATTAGAATTTTGAAAAAGAAATTAATAAAATAAAGCAAAACAAGAAGATAGGACACTGATTGAGTCACGGAACATGTAGTTGTATTCGTATGTCTATAAATGCAGTTGCAGGCAGTGTTATGTTGTACTTACATGATTTTTATAATATAATTTTTAAAATTGAACTTAAATTATATACAGCCTCAGGGTGGCCCCCCCCCCCCCCACCACCACCAAGGAAAGATTCTGGGTGCGTCCTTGAGTGGACCACTGGTTTGAAGAATATGAAACTGTGCACGAAGATGGATATAAACATTGTGTGAAATGTTATTTATAAATCTGTGCTTACAAATATGGCGACGGTGCAAAACTTTGAGGTTATATCCCACGAATTTAACGCAGTCTATTGTAATAAATTCTTCCACAGAATTAATATCAACATTAACAATAACAGAAACAACAATGATCAGTGAAAAAGTTCTAATGAGTAGGATTCGATCCTATGTCAATAAGCGCCTAAGTCCACCACGGTAACCCGTACGGTATATTGCAGTTTATTATTGGATTGTGGCGTTGTGTTACATAATTACAATCAATATCACAAGATTTCCAGCGCTGCAAGTCTCTGCAGTAGGAGAATAGGCTGTATGGTTTCTGCTTGTAACTACTTGTTTCATTTTGCAATAAACCTCTTGAGGCCCGCAGTCAAGTATATGGGACGGTGGGGGTGGGTTAATAAGTCTTCTAGAAAACCACCGTAAATGACGGCCAAAGCATGGAGCCATGGCCTGGGGTACGGGGAGGGGGAGTGCAGTAGGGACGGGATACCCAGCTCCCGCCTGCAGACAGCGCGTAGAGCGCTACGAAGATGTGCCGAGTGAGTGAACCAGGAACAGTCGTCAGGCAAATATGCTGCAGTGGAGAAGGGGATGTAGTGACGTGTGTTAGACATGTGGTTAGTGCCATCTTTTGTGTTGACGTGATATGAATCGACGGTTAAACATAATTAGTGTTACGGTGTTGTCATTAGATCTAATAACGATTCTAAGTAAGGAACGTGAACTGCCCCTGTGTAACGTGGGTTAGTGCTGCTGTTGCAAAGTGCTGATATAGCTGTGTTCGACTTGCGACATAGAAGTCGGCGGCATTGTGTTGTCCCGTTTTCCATATAACGATGAATACTATCCGTAACTTCACTTGATAAATAACGTTAGATTATTGCAAATAACATATATTCGTGGGTTAGTATTGTAGACTTTTTCGTTGACATTAGACCCTACTTGAATTTAAGTTTAAAGTTAACCGAGCACAAGCATTCTGGTGTTACTTAAAACTTACAAGATGTCGACATTTAATTAGGCCTACATAAATTAAATGAGGTAAATGCTGATTGAAAAGTAAAGTGTATAGTTTAGTAATCATTTGTGAATCTGATAGGACGGCTTATGTTTCCCGCGGTAAATTACCAAAACGACAATTGAAATTAGAAATGAAAAGTTTGATAAAATTGTTAAGAAGGGTACCTGTTCGTAATTCGCGTGGAAATGGCCTCCTGTTAGCTCCGCAAGATGTCCTTTTGTTCTCGCAGTTGACGGTTTAATTAGCATAAGATTACGTCGCAGACTTAATTACCATCGATAATTAGTTTGTCAGTGCAATGAAGTAACTTCAGACGGTGTTTTGCTTTGTTCATTACCAGGTGACTATATGAATACACAGGAAATCGGTCACTAGGTGTTTCCGGTGCTATTTAACTGCATTGTGGAAGTCAAATGCCCCAGTTGAGCCTCGGCGAATGACTTGCATTTATATATGGCGTCAACGCATTGTTTACGTCTGTGCCAAGTTCCTACTCAGTCTCAAAGGGAGTGTGGCCCATTTAACGGTTCATTTAGTTGGTAGGGTATCACTATCGTGGCCAAGCTTCCATTTCAGGGTGTTAAAAAAAGCATTTCATAAAAACACTATTTGTTTACAGTAGTAATAAACGATCTCTATTATCAGCCGAGTTTATGCGCTGGGTGTCTTAAAGGTAGCATTTCTCTCTCGGGTGCTGACAGACATTTCAGGGAATTATTGAACTCATAATGCCCTGCTAAAGACGACTCGGTATTATAGAGGTAGGCCTGTATCATTGATAGAACAAGAAGAAGACTGCTGAAGTTTCTAGGTAATTAGTTTGACAGACACGTATTCTATTTGATCATGACGTTTAGTGATACCATTTCACTATACAGGTGTTTCCTTGTTAACATCAATATTTGATTTAAGGAAACATGACTTTGGAACTTTTTTTTTTGAGATACTAAATTATGAGACGTGTCAATAATTCGGAAATTATTTTATGGACGTGAGGAAGTTAATAAAGTAGTCGCTTTCAGACGTGCACGGTCAATCGTAAAACACACATTTGAAGCAACTTACATGTATGACTAACTGTACACGTTGAAGCAACTCTAGGTTGAAGTTGGTAGATCTGTTTGCCTGTGGTACAAACGATTTGGCGCAAAATGAATATGAATAAAAAGTTCTTTTATTCGGGCCCTTCTCGTGTTACTGAAAGAGTTCAAACGTACATTTTTTCCCCCATTTTAACGGGTTTTGTCATTTGATTGATAACGATGTTGGGAAATAAACTGCATATATTATTATAAGAATTTGCAGTGACGTTAATCTTACCCGTCTGTTGTATTGAAGGGTTGAAATAGCAACGACAGAAGCAGAGGATTCGGTGTCGTACATTGTAGTCAGCTTACTGTTGCTGTCCATCCCAGTAACCGGAATTGAAACACATAACACGCGGCAAGAACGGCGCCAGATGACATTGAAAACAGGCGAGAGCAGCGACATTCACACAACATAGCAATTATTTGTATGTGGCCTGATTTTATTTCGAATTTTCAACGAATATAATGCAAACGTGAAAGAGAAAACAGAAGAGGAAGTTATATACCGAAACTGTAACACCAAGACATTCCCGAACTATAAGGTGGCTAGTAAGTGAAAAAAATATTGCCTTCTGGGTTGACGTTTTGCCTACATTTACACGGTTAGGTGTGCTCGAGTGATTACACCCCATTCTTCAAGTATATAATCCTTTGTGCTTCCAATATTTTTCTGGAACTAGTAATATTTTGTGATTAGGAAGAGGAATTTTTGTGCGACTTCTCTGCCGCCGATTGAGAGCTTAGTGACGTGATATAAACGATTTTCTTGGAGAGTCAACCGCGTTGTAGTACAGCTCCATGTTCCCGTAGACCATCAGCTGTTACCTTTGTGTCGTCATCTGTTTCCCATGGGAGGAACCATTTTGAATGCAGGGATGACACTATGAGTGCGAGGGAAATTGTTTTGGATGGAGGATCTCCATGGGGGTTCCGCATGCATGGCGGAGCTGATGTCGGCCAGCCTCTGAGAATATCGCGCGTGAGTAGAATTTCAATATGTAATCTACTGTTTTGATTGTCAGAACAAACACAACACTTAAACACTTGCACTTTATTTTCAAGTGCGACATTTTTCGACCGTGTCTGTAATGCAGTTCTGTCTGGTGAAATTGTGTCCTTGAAATTGAACCTGCCTTCAATTCATGCTATAGTATGTGATACATACTTCGTCTGTTCTATTGATTCCTTCCTCATATGCAGCCGGAGGGTTCTCCAACAGATATTACAGATTAGGTGCCACTCTTGTGCCTCTGCTTTTCATTAAATTATTTATAGACCCATATTCTAATATAAATTTTAATATGATAAACCCATCTCGGCTTACGTCTCCAAAATAACAGAAGGTAATACACAGGGACTTGGAGTTTTGTGCAGACAGACTGCGTACCAGGAGATCCTGTAGATGTATTTGCTGTTTATTTGTATAATTTTTAAACCTTAGTTTTATTTAAAGTTTTATACCTACTCTATTGATGTATGTTTTCCCTGACGATGACTCATAAAGAGGCAAAACATGTTGGAGATATTATGTTTTACATTTTAAATGCAAACTTACATTAACATATTTCAAATTGTTATTTATACCGTGCATTTTTAGTGTTAAGTTATTGTCTATTCCGACAGTATGCACCGTGCATTTTTGTAATAACTTTCAGTCATTAAATGTATGGCGCATATTGTTTGAAACTTTCAGACAGTAACTTGCATTGACGTGTTGTGCATTTGGTTGGTTTTTATAAGATGGCTTTTTATAATACGTTTAGTATGTGGCACGTAATATTAGAATAGGTTAGTGTTTGTCGTAGCAGTATGTTTGATGTCTAATTGAGGCCATGCCCTGATGAATGCGATCCGCATTTGAAGCTCAGGAAATGTTGGGTGTTGTGTTAAAGATGCCAAGTACTGCAAACGGCTGTCTCAAGTGCGAACATAGTTCAGCCCGTGCTTTACGTCGTAGTTGCGTTCCTGAAAAGATACATGTAAATCAGAAATGATATTCCTCTCATAAATAAAGGGTTAGCGTAAGAGAACACAGCGAACCGGCCAAAGTGCGGTAAACTGAAAATGAGAGAGCGCAAATAAAGAAGTGGTGTAAATTGGCAAGGGGCATTGAAGGCAAAAAGGCGTAAAAGAAGGGGTGTTTGTATACACCGTCGTTTTGCCGTAGACGGTAGTCACCCGTGTCGGGGGAAACAGCGAACATTAATGCATGATTTTCACCAAATTAGGCGGATACGTTGGTGTACCTGCTAAACAGATATCTGGTACAGGTGGGTGTCATTAATGAAGGGCACCAAAGTGCCACATGCCGACAGATAAATGGAAATTATGAATGGCTGGAGTTATGACTTTAGCTGTACCCTTACATCACTTCCGGTTTTGGATTTTGCATCGTCAGTTCTCGTGCAACGTTACTTGTTATCACCACATTTCGTACTTGAGGGTGAGCTGGATATTTCACCTGAATAGTGTAACACAAAGGGGGAAACAATAGGGATTCACACCAGTGATCTCAGTGTTTGAACCATTCGGAACATTAGCTACCGCGCTCGCTGATCATTGTAGGGGCACATCCAGCGGGGGGTGGGGGGGTGGGGCTTAATTTCCTCCCCAAATAGAAATTTTAAAAACATGGATTTTGTAGGCGTGATGATATCAAACGTTTTACGTGATTTATCTCAGCCGAAATGAGCTACTGAAATCGGCTGATGACAAGTACATTGGACTTTTGAAAAATAAAATAAAAATCTTCGGATTTCTAAGATAAAATTTAAAAAGAACCTGAAGATTAGACGTGACTTAAATTAGGCGAATGAGTCATGGACATTGTAGTTGTATTTGTATGTATATAAATGCAGTTGCAAACATGGAGGCTAGCTCTGTCTAAGGGGCCCAGCAGAATAATGTTCTTCCCTTCTCCCCCTCCATTCACCTGAGGACGGAAGCAGAGCCAGCTTCCGAAACGTTGTGATTTTAATTTTTTAGTATTTTTAATATTTTACTCTTCGGACGATGGATAAAGTCCATAAACCCATCACCACACAATATTATACACCATCGTCAAAACCTTTTAGAATTTAAGATTGGAACATTTATATTCAGCCATTGAAGTCCTGTCTCTGTTGCTTTAAGACAAATCACCAAGCAGTTCAGCGTCAACCTGCTGGCGTACTTCAGCCGATTAAAGAGCAGCAACACACAGAAAAAGAAAAGGAGGACGCAGTGAGGACGGCTACGAAATTGGCCCGACGTATTACTTCTGCTGCTCGGAATAAAGGAGGCAGGGCGCCAGTTGTAAATCTCATACTGACTCTCAAAAGCTCAAGGGGATCGCTGAATGTCCTGTCTATTAATTGTCTGGATTTTTTCTGTCGGTTTTGTGCTGGAATATGCATCGTCGTCGGTCAGTTTGCGGTGAGACCTCGTTTAACATTCGGGGGGGGGGGGGGGTACGTTCCAGAAAATCGCAACTTAGAACGGAGCGTTTTTTCCCCCGGACAATAATTAACCCTTTAAAGACGAAATATTAACCTGTTTGTATGAGGACTCAGTGCGTACCGCGCTGTAAACACTCTCCACTTCGGTTATAAAAACCTGTCTCTTAATGTTTTATAAGGCAAAAGTTGCTGTTTGTTCTGAGATCCGTACAAAACACATAAACGCAATGTGAGCACCATGTAGAATTTTTTAATGGTATACCTGGTGGTACGTAAAGTTACTGCAAGGCTTTAAAATGTTAACTAAAATACCCGCTAGTCTGGCTGTTGAAGACCTCGCCAGGTGCCAGAGAAAACGACGTTGATCCTGTGTCCGAGAAAAGTTCATCGAACTACTGGTCACGAAAATTTATCAAAGTGAAAGCGAAACAGTGTTGTTCAGGACAGCGTTAAATTTTGACTGCCTGTTATATGGCTTCAGGCTTTCACGGCGACAAAATTGTATGAAATCTTCTCGGGCTGATAACCGTGTCAGTTGTTTAAAAACCTCCGACGTTTCAGAGACAAACCCCGTCGCCATCCTCAGGGAAAGTGATCTGTTTACCTGAGGATGGAGACGGAGTCTGTCTCCGAAACGTCGGAGGTTTTTAAACAACTGACACGGCTATCAGCCCGAGAAGATTTCATACAATTTGACTGCCTGTGTTTTCTTTCTTGATTCTGAAGCTGACGAGATGGTTTAGTAAAGTGATGGGTTATGTGCTGTTGTAACCAATAGGCGTATTTAAATTTTTCACCGCGGGGAAGATGACTGAAGCGTGAAGCTGACCGGTCACCTCCTATCCAGCTGCTGTAGTCTTGAATGAGTAGCGATGTATTTTTAGCACTTTGACGTAATGTTCCCGATACGTTGTGTCACCATGCTGTACGTAGCGTAGAATGAGTTGAGATGATGATTAGTATTATGTTTAGTCAGGGGTGCGCAAATTACGGGCGCAGAGTCGCCGTGGCGACTGCGTTTTGTACGTTGGCGACTAATATTTGTGGGTCTTCCGTACCAAACTTGCCTTATGTCACATTCTGGCGCCAGGAATTTTGAGGTGGCTCCTAGAGTTCTTTTTGTAAAATTTTGTGCACCCCTGGGGTTGGTGACCTAGAAACGGTTAAGTAGGAAGTGCTTCTGATGTCTTCCTGTTCTGTTAGCTGGGAGGAACTGCGAGGAACTGCGTAACAAAACTGGTGAGATTTAAAACCGGGTGCTACGTTGGTACGCAGTTGGTTGAGGCACTGCTCTGCACGCCGGAAGGTCACGGGTTCGATTCCCGTTGGTGTCACTGTATTTTTTTCATTGACATAATCATTCCGGCAGCACTGTGACTCTGGGGTCGACTCAGTCTCTAACAGAAATTAATACCAGAATATTTTCTGGGGGGGGGGGGGGGTAAAGGCGGCCGGTGCGTATGGCTGACAACCCTACCACCTTCATATGCCGATTGTCTTGAAGTCTGGGAGCCCCAGCCTCCTGGAATCCTCAGGGCTTCTCCAGGCCTGTACGGGGATTGCTTTACCTTTTTTACGTTGGTACGAGTGACATGTATTGAGCCAGTAGGGCTGATATAATTTGTGGGCATATGTCGGTGTGACCATGCGGGCAGTGAGTGGAACGGGACATCTGTTTCGGGCGCAGACAGTGGGGAGAATGTGCTTAAATCATATCAGTGTGGAAGGGAGTGCGAAATGCGGAGAGACGCGGCTAGTTGCTTATATCTTACGTGCTTGGAAAGAAAATACCGTCATATATTTTTGGTTACCGTTCAGCTTCTTGTAGAAGGTGAAGAAGCGGTGTGTAAGTCTTCGAACATTCCCAGACACGCAGGTTACTAGTTCTCTTTCGTCTTCCTCTGTCTCTCTGTCTCTTTCTCTCTGTATACAAGTACAATCGAACCCGGTTATAAAGACATGGGTTTATACCTCATCTCGTCTATAGTGTCAGATATTCTGTGGTACCAATTAATTTCTCACTGTTAGCCGTGACATTATACGCCTTGGTTATAACAACACTCGTTTATAACGACACAAAATAATTCAGTCCCTTTCATGACGTTATATCCGAGTTCCACTCTATATATGCTGTGTATGTACACGTGTTACCTCCGCACATATACATAAAGGTATCGTTGTGATTAAACATCACGCCATGAAGGCGTATGGGAGAGTGGAGGTTTAGCACAACGCATTGTTAACCGCACCGATAGATGGAGGCGAGTGATCAGCCGTACGCGCCGGCCGCTTTAGTCGCAGGGAAAGAGCTGAAGTTAGCGATTGGGTAGGGGCTGGGGTAGGTGTAGGTTCTGTTTGGGCGTGGTGATACTGACGGTAATCGAACCCTGTTACATGGGATGTAATGTATGCATTCAGTGTAATGTATATGCTTGTTACATTCAGACTCAGACAGGAAACCAGCACACTCTGCTGCAGGGGCGCACCAAAGAGGTGTAGGGGGCTGCCGGGCTGCAGCCCCGCCACCCAAATCGAAATTAAAAAAAGAACACGGATTTTGTAGACACGAAGATAGATGTTTTACGTGATTAACCCTTCAGCCGAAATCAGCCACTGAAATCGGCTGACGACTGGTACATCAGAATTTTGAAAAATAAAATAAACATATTAGGATGTCTTAGATGAAATTAAAAAAGAAAAAAAAAAGACAGGCAATGTGCGTGTAACCAAATGTTGTGGCGTGTTGTTTTAACCTTTTTTGCAGTGGAAACAACAATGCGTTCGGTGTGTTGAATTGCACGTCGCTTTCAACTGTTCAGAAACATTCAGTCTTGTGCTACAATGGTCTTATAGAAAATTTATATCACTAGCAACAATAAAACGTACGTAGGTGTTCATGTAAGATGCCCGACGCTGGATTGAAGCAAAAGAATGTTCGTTTTTTCGTGATCTTCTTTAGACATTCAATCTGGCTAAGTAGATCGTAACGACAGATAATTCGTTGCGCAGTTTCTCAGTTTTTGTAAGTGTTGCGGTAAAGTATTTTACTGGATCAGACTGAATTAAGCAGTTGTGAAGAAATAAGAATGAAATATTATGATTGTGTGTCTGTATTCTTTCTTTTGTTATCCAACATGGAAATCGTATCTTTTGTGCGCAGCCTTATATTGTCACCTGTGTCCTGTCTGGCTTGCTTTATAAACGGCGCGATTTTCGGAAACAAATTTATTGAACGTAAAATATGTTTTGATTTTCTCCATAACTTTTGTGTGAAACATTTCTCATTCTAAGAAGTGAGCAAGATGCTATCATAAATGTACATAGGTCTTCATGTAAAGTGTCCGTTGCTCTTGTTATATTGTAATAAAACTTGAATTTTCTGGGCAGATTTTCGAAAAAGGGTAAAACCCTTCAAGCTAGTGTAAAGTTTCAGTGAAAAAAAGGAGAGTTGTGCGAGTGAAACACAAGAAAAACGTGTCTTAACTACAAATGCCAAAAGCTAGGGAACGCCACTGGGTGAACTCTTAGATTAAGATTAAACGTAGCATTTTAGGTCGGAGAAAATTACTCGTTAGTCTTAAGACTAGTTGTAATAGTAGACGCCCCCCCCCCCCCGAAAAAAAAAGATTTTCGAAAAATACTCAAATATCAAATTCCATGAAAATCGGTTACGTGGGAGAAGTTGTTCCATGTGGACGGACAGACAGACATGACGAAACTCATAGTCGATTTTCGCAATTTTGCAAACGAGCCTATAAACCAAGAAGGTTGAGAATCATGATTTAAATTAGGTGAATCATGGAACATGCAGTCATATTGGTATATATATATAAATGCAGGTGCAAACAGTGTTATGTTTGTTATCGTCACAATGTGAGTTTTGTAGCACACTTCTTAAAAACAAACAAATTATATATAGCCTCAGGGTTAGTCCTCCCCTCCCTCTCCCCCGCCAACGAAAAATTCTGGGTGCTCACCTGCAACGCGGCAGTTTTACAACAGCTGCAGGAGTTTTTTAGTTTTAAACTTCTGGCAGTTCAGCAACATTTACTCAAAATACTGCAAGAATATTCAGAGCGTGTAAAACATGGTACATGCTGGTTCCTTGTATAGGTCTGTGTACATATACTGCGTTATGTGAGGGATTGAGTCAACACCTCAGTTTCCTTGGTTAGGATAGAACTTTGGTTTGTGAGTGACGTCACAGTGCATTTTCTCATGGTCACTTGCCTATTGCTCATTCATCCTTCTAGCCGGTGGATTTGCATAATACGATTTCACTAAAATGTGTCGGCAAAACATTAAACATGGTGACCATACCTTATTGTGTAATATGTCATAAATATTGTGCCCATTTTTAACTAATGAGTTTGTCTCTGGCCGATCCCAGTGGCCGCGCGGTCTGAGGCGTAGGTTTGCGGTCGAGCGCTTCCTGGGATCGTGGGTTCGAATCCCACCTGGGGCATGGATGTTTGTCTTGTACAGTGTTTGTTCTGTCAGGTAGAGGTCTCTGCGACGGGCCGATCCCTCGTCCAGAGGAGTCCTACCGACTGTGGTGTGTGCTTGAGTGTGATCAAGTGAAATCACAAAAACCCTCGACACCTGCTGTAAACAAGTAGGTAGAAGAGGGGAGGACCACGTAAAAGAATTTGTCTCTGAATAACACTGTTACATTTTAGAGATAAACACGCTGTAAATTTCCCATTGGATATTCAATTCCTAAATACTGTTTCTTTTATACTTCTTAGTAATTCTCGTGAAGAGGTATCAAGTAGCCCGCCAAACAAAGGCTGGTTTATGTATTTGAAGACCTTGAAACGGTGTCGCCAAACTTAAACTTTTTAGTAAGAGGATTACGTAAAATTCAACACGTAAAATTACTTTTGTTAGTGAGTCCCACATCTTCTTTACCACGGTGCTATATCGAAGCAACCGGCCATGTTTATTCTGGGGAAAGAAACGCAGCCTGTCTGTTGGGTCTAGGAGTAAAGTTGACGGTGTTACAGGGACAGCGGGTTGTGAAGTTGTGCAAAATCGGGTCCAGAGGCGCCCTTTCGAACTTACACTTCGGAGCCTGTTAACAGAGACCTCTTTATTTTGTTTGTATGTTTGTTTGTTTAAATTGAGACTTTTCTGATTTATAGTGGACCGGGATAGCGCAGTTGGTATGGCGACTCGCTACGGGCTGGACGGTCCGGGGATCGAATCCCGGCCGGAACAGTGTTTCCCTAATCTGTCCAAACCGGCCATGGGGCCCACCCAACCTCCTGTACAATGGGTACCGGGTCATTCCCGGGGGTAAAGCGGCTCGGTGTGGCGTTAACCACCCACCGCTTCTAGCGCCGAAGTTAAAGAAAGGGTAGACCTATACCCTCGCCTCTCCTCTGTGCCTGCACTGGCATGTCATAGGGCGACCTTTACTTGTATCTGATTTGTGAACTTCTACTTTTGAAGGTTAGTTTATATATGTTACGATGGGCTGGAAATGTAGCTGGGATGGTAGGCCTGGTAAGCAGAAAGACAAAACATTGATAGAGGAATGTGTTGAAAGAGACAGTGTGGAAGACGAAGATGGGGTGGGAGTTTAACCTTTTAAAGCCTAGCGGTAACTTTACGTAGACCAGGTTTAACATTAAAAAACTCTACGTGGTGCCCACATTGCGTTTGTGTGTTTTGTACGGGTCTCAGAACAAACAGCAACTTTTGCCTTATAAAACATTAAGAGATTGGTTCTTATAACCGAAGTGGGGAGTGTTTACAGCGCGGTACGCACTGAGTCCTTACATAAAACGGATACGCTTCGTCTTTAAAGGGTTAATAACTTTATTAGTGTTGGTATTAGAGAAATTTGTTTTGGCTCGATTGAAGTGACAGAAGTTTATGTCAGTCTGGAGGCTTTGTTATTTTTGCTGTTCAGCTGGCGAGTTACAGCATGAAAGTATCCCATAGTGTTTCCACGGACACAGTGGTTTTGTGGTTTACGTTCTGCACTGCTGATTGCTGATCTGTCGGACAGATATGAAAGGAGTGCGAACATTAGTCAGAAACGCCAAGTGGAGCAATTGATAATGGGACAAGCAGAGGCACTGAAACAGTGGTGTACTGGGTACACCCAACCTGGCAAAATATAACAGTTTTTTTATCTGTTTAACACTTTGATATTGTTGGTGGCAGCTGCAGTGTTGGTGAAGTATAATTCTAATTTTATTAACCCTTTAAAGACGAAGCGTATCTGTTTTATATAAGGGCTCAGTGCGTACCGCGCTGTAAACACTCTCCACTTCGGTTATAAAAACCAGTCTCTTAACGTTTTATAAGGCAAAAGTTGCTGTTTGTTCTGAGATCCGTACAAAACACATAAACGCAATGTGGGCACCACGTAGAATTTTTTAATGTTAAACCTGGTCGTATGTAAAGTTACCGCTAGGCTTTAAAAGGTTAATGTATGGGGAACGCTGTAACCGAGAGGTACTGGCTTCGTTCATGTAATGATATGTGTATTTTGCTTCCTGAATAAAAAGAAAGATGGCACAGGGGCATTCACCACATTCCTGATTTCGTTTAACTTTTATGTTTAACGTCTAGTGACGTGTGGATGAAGGACCTGGAACTGTGTTATTCCGATCGGGGAGTTAAAATAAACGTCTAGAAATAACTGCTGCCCATCGGCGCGTACATACGGCACCTATACTTCAGAGTCTATTATCGGCGTATTTCTGCGTATTCTTGGTGAGGCATTTTGAGGGTGGGGAATTTTTTTTACCTTCATGAATTAGGTACGTTGTCACTGTTACTACGCCGGTCTTCGGATTGATTATAGAGGCTTTTAAAAGCCAAGACGAGGAGGTTCTTCAGCTTGGGAGATGTGCGTACAGTAAAGACTTCTCATTGGGAAAGAACTGGTAATGAACTCCGTTACGACCTCAAGCCGGTAGTGATTTTTTGGCACAACGTAAGGAAGATGCACACTGGAATGAAGTGACGCGGGCTGATGTTGTATAGCGGATTTTTGTGGTGGCGGTGATGAACCTTTGGGTTGCATAGCAGAGAAATTTATGATGAGCTGAAGAACTGAATTATAAAGAGAGGGCGTGTATCGCGGAACAGATCGCAGTTACACCCCGGGGTCACAGGAGTCCCATGGGAATTCGTAGGCAGTCGCGCCTTCCCACTTGCTGCCTGCTGTCGTATTTCGTGAAACATTGTGTGTAACTAACTGACAAACTGACTGACTAACCAACCAACCAACCAACCAACCAACCAACCAACCAACCAACAAATAAACAAACAAACCAAACAACCGACCGACCGACCCACCAACCGACCAACCAAACAACTAACCGACCGACCAACCAAACAACCCACCGACCGACCGACCGACCGGCTGACTGACTGACTGACTGACTAACTAACTAACTAACTAACTAACTAACTAACTAGCTAACTAACTAACTCCGTGGAGCAGAGTCCTTTCTGAGAAGCTAACAGGTTGCAGCTAGTCAACAAATTCCCCGAATTTTATGGAACCAAAATGTTCATTACCGCATTCACAAGCGCCAGCCACCTATTCCTATCCTGAGCCATGCAAATCCAGTCCATGCTCCCCAACCCACTTCTTGAACATCCATTTTAATATTGTCCTCCCATCTAAGTCTAGGTCTTCCAAGTGGTGTCTTTCCCTCAGGTCTCGCCACCAAACCCGTGTATGCACCTCTCCTGGCTCCCATACGTGCCACATGCCCCGCCCATCCTTTTCTTCTTGACTTGATTGATTGCAAGTCCAGTATCCTGACTCATGTAGAGGAATACATAAAACAATCCTTCGACACAGTTTGATAAGTGTTATACGGCACTTATCTTAAGAATGTTGCATCGTGTTAATTTAATTGATGTTAATTAATTTAAAACTGTTTTACTTGAAGGTATAGTTTTAATATCTTCACAGACTGTGTATTGCGATTTCTTCGTGAGGCTTTGGATAAAACGTTTTGTAGTTATGTTCTGAGTGTTCACTAATTTGATTCATTGTGAGGATCACTTTACATAAAGACACTAACGCGATCAGTCTGCACAAAGCATTACCCTCTTCTGTGTTGTTATGCTCGTGTGCCCGGAACATGAATATGGATTTGTGGGGTTATTAATAATTGTCGATGAAAAGCCACAGAACGATCTGGACCCCAGGGATGTTGACAGCCGGTGTGGGGAAAGTAATGCTGACATTGCCGAGGAACAATTTATTCACGCTTGTGGAGTACCAGAGCCAGTGTTGGGTGTGGTAAAACTGGCAGTTCAGAACTTCTTGGAAAGGTGGGTGGCTGCGTTTGGCAAGAAAAACAAATACTGTTTTTATGGGGTTGCAGAATTGCGGATAGTGCAATAGATGTTTTTTTTATTATGTAATGACCATCTTATTTGTTAAGGTGGCTTTGTTTCAGTGTTATGTTAAAAGGGGGAATAAAATTGCTGGGCAAATTACTCGTAAAGGCAGGACGTAACGTGAAATCAGACCTGAGGAAAATCGTTCAAAAAGAGATTGAAGAAGACGTCACTAAAAAAGCTGGAGGAAAAATAATGTACTTAAATTATTTTCGTGGAAGGCATCCTGTTGTGTGCTTTGCTGTGTGTATGTACAGTTGTGTAAACAATAACCTGTCTCTATATATACTTGTCTAATTATGTTAATTGAAGCTTTGCATTGTCAAGTATTCGTGTGTTGTGTAAAGTAAGGACAAAAAATTTTTGCAATTTAAATTACTGGTACCAATACAAGACGGGTGAGCACTTCACGTGTGTTGGGCGAAGGAGGTGGTATGACGTGCGGTTGTGTAGGGGGGCCCCATCGCTGAAGCTGCGTCCGGAAGGCATAAACGTACTCTGGCAATGAACATGCCATCGAGCAAACAGTTGTACTGTTTTAGTACTCGCTGAAAACGTACAAGAGCAAATTATGTAAAATGCTGAGTTAATATCAAACAGTTATTTATTACAAGGCTGGAGAAAATTGTATGGCGAACTTCGTGATTTGTGCTCCTCATCAAATATTGTTTGGGTGAGCAAATAAAACGAGGATGAAGTGGGCGGGTCATGTGGCTTGTATGGCAGAGAAGAGGAATGGTTATAGGATTTTGGTGGGCAAACCTGAGGGAAGGCGGCGGGTGTAAGTTAGGCGTAGATTGGAGAATAACTTTAAAATGTGCCTCGACGAAACAGGGGAGGAGGGCGTGGAGTGGATTAGTCTCATTTTTATGAACGTAATACTGAAGGTTTAGGTTCCATAAAATTCGCGGAATTTCTTGAATAGCCTAGGGACTGACAGCCTGTCAGGAAATATTCAGATCCTTGGTATGAGTGAGTGAATTTGCATTTATAAAACCCAAACATTTGGCACGCGAATAAAAACGTGTACACTGTGTACAGGAATTCACTGCTCTCATATCCTGTAAATGATTGGATCTATTATCATGAACATGATGGTTTTAAGTACGTCGGGTGATATCTGTCACGTACTGGTAACACTGCGAAAGAAATGGCAGAAGTTTGAACATTGTTTCATATATTACTTAACGAGTTTTGTAACATGCCGACGTTTTCGAGGCAAGGAAGGTAACCTAAGGGCTATTTTTAATTGGCAGGGACCCAGAAGTAAGCGAGAAGGAGACAGACAAACAGTAGTGTTTTATTAAACAACAGTATCAATTGACAATATTATGTAGCGTCGTTGGTAGATCAGTGTAGCATGAATATGCAGCATTGCGTGCGTCGCTTGACGGGGCAGCGGATTGTCTGAACGGTACCCAATGGGGAATTCGAACCGTACATTACGGGATGACGTGGTTGGTTTAGTGACTTGCCACTGGCTGGGCGGTCCGGGGATCGAATCCCGTCGCACGGCGAGATTTTCCTCACCCGTCCAGACCGGCCTTGGGGTCCACCCAGCTTCCTGTACAATGGGTACCGGGCTTCTTTCCCGAGGGATAAAGCGGCCGGGGCGTGTCGTTAACCACCCACTCCCATCTAGCGCCGAGTTTAAGGCAAGAGCTGAGGTGTACATCTAAGCCCACTATGGGCCATTATGGCCTGTTCTAGGGTGGACTTTACATTTTATACTTCTCGGGTATAAAGCATAATTTTAATAACTATAGACAGAGCTTATAGAGTATGATCGTCTTGGATATTTATACACTGAGCGAAAGTAGACAGATACATTTAAATTCCTTAATTTCGTTACATTTGCCCACGTACGCTGGATTTTGATGTTTTTTTTTCTCTTGCAATGATTCTCTTTGCTTGCTCCCATTTGGGAACCCTAAACTCTGTTCCGAGTTTAGTGATTACAAGACACGATGATTTAAAAAACTCTGGACTCATCTCCAGCAGCATGAGATCAGTGGGCGAATGCCTTGAAAATTATGTAATTTCTGTTTGTATTAACTGAGATCAGCAGCTGACTTTCCTTCTTGTAAAGACAAGATAGGCACATGTTAGCATCTTGACCTTGTGTAGGTGTTGACTGCCGTTTCTTCCTTCCCAATAACTTTGGAACCAATTGTACAATTATCATTAGACTGTGTAAGAAGGTCACGTTGCTGTGACCCACCATGTCACGTGTGTAATTCCCCATACTGGACAGTACGTCCCCGAATGGGCTGGTCATTAGTTGGTGTCTCGACGATCGGAATTAGAACAAGGAAATGGGCAGTAACTTTTTCTCTTCACCATTGCGTTCATGCAGGCTGTGGGGCCCACATGACGCTTTTTTTTTTTTTGGCGGGGGGATAAACCGGCTGAAATGTAAAGCTAACCACTAACACTCATCTGTATCCGGGGTTAAAATGAATGGAGTTGTACTTCCTCACACCCATAAGCCTTTATGGCGTGAAAAGCCGAGTAAAAGTTGCGTCTTGGAACGTAGGGTAGCTGCCATGTAGGCCTCGCAGGTGTTATTAATGTAACAGTAATATTTATGTAAAATGGGAGCGACACTTGTGTTTGCTTTTCGGTTCGTTGACAATAACAGGTGGAGTATTCTAAACAGTCGCGTGATATTTCGGTGCGTTATACTTGGTAGATGTGTCTAGGATGACACACTTTTTGGCCTACCTTCCTGCGTTATGGAAAGAACACCAAACTGTGTGTGTGTGTGTGTGTGTGTGTGTGTGTGTGTGTGTGTGTGTGTGCGCGTGTGCGCGCGCGCGCGCGCGCGCTTCTGTCACATCAACTTTCAAAACCATGTGCACGACCTTCACGAAATTTATTGCAAATGCTCTGACACTGGCGACCACTCGAACCTCGTCCTACTACATTTCTTAAAGTAACATGACACGGACCGACCCCAGTCGCCGCGCGGTCTACGGCATGGGACTACGGCCGCTCGCTTGCTAAGATTGCGTGTTTGAATCCCGCCGAGGACATGGACGTCTGTCTCTTGTGGGTGTTTTGTGTTGTCAGGTAGAGGACCCTGCGTCGGTCTGATCACTCATCCAGAGGTATCCTACCGAGTGTGGTGTGTGTCTGAGTGTGATCGTGAAGCCTCGATTATGAGGAGGCCCTGGTTCACCAGGGGCTGTTACGCCATGGAAAAGAAATGCATGTATTTAATGGGGAATGGACTACCACCGTGACGGCCCCGGGATTAATCGATAGGTAACCGTGAATATCGAAAGATGAACTGAAAATAAATATTATATTGGATATTACATTTTCTGTGCTCTAGTTGTGCAGTAGTTCAACATTTTCCGTACTGTCGACCGTTCGAACTAACAAAGGTGTTAAGTACTGCTTTTCCAAAACGGAATTCTTTCTCCAGTTAGGAACAGGAGTTTGTAGCCAGTCTCTGGTTCGTTCACCGTCTTACTCCTTTCGATATAGAGATTTGATATCGCTGTTTGTATTTATTTCCAAAGCTTTCCCTCAGATCCATCCATTGTTGAAGGGGAAATGGAACAGTAAGGTTACCAGCGCGTTTTAAAACCAGGAAAAAAAGACAAAAGTTCGAAAGCTCGCTACGCTGTGCTATAACTTGTCGTAACGAAACGTAGATCTGTTTTTTGGAACTGTTACTAAGATTTGAGGTTAGTGCTAAACTCGGCAAGGTTTTTTTTTGTGTCTGGGTTCGTTTTTAAAACTGCATTCTGAAAGCTTAATGAATGGATTGGTACGGCACTTGATGGTCAGGGCTAGATTCTTGGCAGGAACTTCAGAATTTTGTGTTCAACACATCTGTAATAATATTTCTATGTAACTTAGCATTTAGTTTAATATTATCCTTTGTCTCTGCCTAGATCTAACTCTACAGACTGTTTAAACACAGTGACCTGGTAACGTAGTGCGGGATGAAAGACTAAAGTGGGCTGGGGGTGTGGTAAGGCTGTCCCACAACAGAATCCCAGAACAAATTGTGGGAGGATATCTCGGAGGAAGAAGGCCTGCCGGAAGGCTGAGAACAGATGAGAAGACGAGGTGCGGAAAGGTACTGCCAGATTGCTCTATACCAGAAACTGGCGAGCAGCGGCAAGACAGAGGAATGATTGAAGGAGGAAAACAGAGGAAGCCATGGCCAGGAAACAGGCCGAAGAGCCATAGAAAGAAGAAGAAGAAAATGAGGAGGAGGAGGAGAAGGAGGAAGAGGAAAGGGACAAAGAAAAGAAGAACTGTGTCGAGATCTGCTGATTGGATCCTTTGGTCTGTGGTTTTCATACTAAAGTTTCTCTCCCATGCTCGATACATGTTCCACAGCGGAAATAAGTACGGCTCGTAATGTTTGTATTGTCTTTTATTTCGATGCCGTCCTCTTACTTAACCTTTTAAAGCCTAGCGGTAACTTTACGTACGACCAGGTTTAACATTAAAAAATTCTACGTGGTGCCCACATTGCGTTTATGTGTTTTGTACGGATCTCAGAACAAACAGCAACTTTTGCCTTATAAAACATTAAGAGACTGGTTTTTATAACCGAAGTGGAAAGTGTTTACAGCGCGGTACGCACTGAGTCCTTATATAAAACAGATAAGCTTCGTCATTAAAGGGTTAATCTCGGCTAAGTTCTCGGTCAGCACTTTGTTCCTATTTCCGTTATTTCCTCATGGGTCAGCGAAAACTGTACATTTGTTTCAACAAAGCCTAAAATTGTAGCTTTATAATCTTTAGTTAATCGAAAAGCGGACACGTTTCTTGTGCTTCATCTGTTCCTAATGCATGGTGTTTATTACGGTTGTCTCCAAGTTTTAATGGATTAATTCACAGTGTTTTAATTACGGCTATACCTGTAACTTGTGCAGTCAGACATGGGAGTCTGCTGAAAAAACAGTGTGCTAGATTCGAGACTCGAGGCTGGCACAGCGGCGTTGCTCACGGTTCAGGTCTTATTGGAGTGACGCTGTATTGGTGGGTGAGTGGCTACCGACGTTTCGAAGCAGTCCGAGAAGAATGATTTGTCATTTACGTGAATTCGCTAAACAATTTCCTTGCTGTTTTAAGCCTCACGTCAAAGAATTGAGAAGTAAACTAAGCTTTGCTTGCATGAAGCACAGACCAGGCGCAGTGCTTTCCGACTAAAAATATTCCCTGTCTCGTATTTTGTGCTGTTGCCAAGAAATGTTATTCCATGTCGTCATCTCTTTGGTTAGTTCAGCTCGGCATGTCAGTCGACCGGAATTAATTAAAGGTTCAAGAGCGCAATCAGAATTAACCCTTTAAAGACGAAGCGTATCTGTTTTATGTAAGGACTCAGTGCGTACCGCGCTGTAAACACTCTCCACTTCGGTTATAAAAACCAGTCTCTTAATGTTTTATAAGGCAAAAGTTGCTGTTTGTTCTGAGATCCGTACAAAACACATAAACGCAATGTGGGCACCACGTAGAATTTTTTAATGTTAAACCTGGCGGTACGTAAAGTTACCGCTAGGCTTTAAAAGGTTAAGCTTACTGCTTTTTCTTATTACGTACTGTAATCAAACATATTGATTGGTTAGGGAGAATTGTGGTATTTAGAAAAAAAAAGAGTGAAAAGTTTCTGCGCTTACTCTGGGGGACAACTAGAAATTGTAGGGGACTGAGAACGTACTGAGAATATTTTTAGACAGAGAAATTAACATCAAAATCTGTTGTCCTAGCCAACCATCACTCACTTAGCCGTAAACAAGAAAATTTACCAAGTTCATATCTGCGGACAAATCATTTTGCAATGTGTAGGGACTTAACGGACGTTCTGTGGAATTTCATCTGTGCGCTACGTATGAGAATATTAACCTTTTAAGGCCTAGCGGTTGCTGCATATACTATCAGTTTTAACAATCCAAATTTCGATATTATGCCCACAGTGCAGGATATATGTTTTGTATGTGTGTCAGAACAAACAGCGTGTCTTGGCCTATACAGCACTAAATTTTTTGTTTTTATAACAGAGATGACAAGTGTTTACTGCGCAGTACGAACTAGGTATTTAAATAAAAGAAATTACGTTTCGCTTTTAAAGGGTTAATGTTAATAGTGTGGTCTTGTGGGATGTGACGCCGTGTAGGTTAGTAGACGGTTACCAGTATGTCAGAGAAACATGCTGGCTCCATTTGCATGACGTGAACTACGGGACAGTAATTTGTGAACTGAGGAAGGGTCGTTACGTAACCCGAAGTTCACAAGGTTCTGTGACTTCGCGTGCTGTCTTTTATCATGATGCTTGAAAACAAAGTCTGCAACTAGGCCTAATGTTTTAACTCATGACGACGAAGTACAGGGTGTTTCTTTTTCCTACTTCACCGATAAGCTCCGGCTCAACGCTCCGCCCGACGCTGCGCCAGCGTTGCATCGTACACCGCGTGTCGGGGAGATTTAACAGTCGGTGACGGGAGGTAGACAGACGATCGCTCTCTTAAACACCCACTAGAGTGTCGGGCCGGCGCTTATCGGTCAAGTAGGGAAAAAAACACCCTATAAAAGTGGAATATGAAAAATACAGAGTGTGATAATTTGTAATGTTAATCCCATATTATTACTTAATTAATTTTTATTCTTGTTTATTTAGGAATTCTTTCATTAGCTTATATTCAACACTGTGACATGGTAGGGTGATTAGTGAATTGGAAGGAATATGGAAGGAAGCGGTCGTGATCTCATATTAGGTACTATCCTAGATTGCCTGGCGGGATTGAGGCAAACCAGTAAGTACCTGCCACAATAGCCTGTCGGCTGGGCCGAGATTTGAACCCGGGGCCTTCCCAACGCTGAGTGACGTCCACTAGACCGCAGCGTTCGATTTGGTGTTACTAGGATTATTAATTGCTGTAGGTTGGGAGAGACAGTGCGTGAGTAAGATTGGTTGGAGTATCTGAAAAAAGATATTTTGTTTTGGAAGGTCTAGGATTATGAGAGAGGACGATACTGACGTGCGTCTAACAGGTGTAGCAGCATATATCGTGCCGGATAGTAATATCCGGATACGGGCGTACTTTTTTTTTACGCAAGCCTTTCTTGTAGATCTTCGTAATTATAGGCGAACTCGGCTATAACGTCATGAAAGGGACTGAGTATTTTGTGTCGTTATAAACGAGTGTCGTTATAACCGAGGAGTGTAATATTATGGTTAACAGCGACGAAGTAATTAGTACCACAGAATATCTGACTGTATAGGCGAGATGTATTAACCAATGTCGTTTTAACCGGCTTCTACTGTATTTAAAGACTGAGTTATTTATACCATATTATATTATATTATATTATATTATATTATATTATCAGACCCGTATTTGTGTGGGTGAAAAGAACACGGAATATTTGAATAAAATGTCGGGTATTAGTCAGAAACATTGTGTGGGTAGGTTCCTTGACACATGTGCAGTTCTATTCATCTCGTAGTAATTTTGAAGACTTGGGCAGAAAAAGTTGACCTGAACCTTCCCTCTCCGTGTGCTGCAGCATGAAGCTTCACGTAAAGGATAGCCCGATGTTCGGCAGTTGTAGGTATTCGGAAATAGTGGACGACTGAACTTAGGCATTAAATTGTAATGTACCTTAATTACGTGACTTGCAGGTAGCCGCAAACTGGATTCTACACTCATATCTGTGCGTTATTGCAATTAAAAGGACGTCAGTCGTATCCCATTACAAGACTTTCCACTTACTGAAAGCTTATGGAATCTGCAGTTTGTAAACACTGTTTAAAGCAAAAGTAGAACTAATGGTGTGGCTCCATCAGAGTTGGTATAACAGGAAGGACTGTTTTGATTAGGTGCTTCAACTTCTACCGAAGGATGGCACTGTTCCATGGAAAGGCTAGAACTTCTCCGCAGTGTAAATTAACCCTTTAAAGAGGAAGCGTATCTGTTTTATATAAGGACTCAGTGCGTACCGCGCTGTAAACACTCTCCACTTCGGTTATAAAAACCAGTCTCTTAATGTTTTATAAGGCAGAAGTTGCTGTTTGTTCTGAGATTCGTACAAAACATATAAACGCAATGTGGGCACCACGTAGAATTTTTTAATGTTAAACCTGGTGGTACATAAAGTTACCGCTAGGCTTTAAAAGGTTAAGTTATGAAATACGGAAAACTGTCAGTTGTAGTGTCGATGCTGTTCAGACTTTCTTTATATGCACGTGCACGTTTATCAAATAATGTTCATTTTGAATAAACATCTACTATTCATTTGTCGCCGTCTGTATGTGGAGAACCACTGCTCTAAGGCATCTGGCATGAGGAATGTGCTAATGTAAACCTTTCAAGAGATCTCTATGGGATGTTTAAAAGTAGTTTGGTAGGTGAACGCTGGCTAGACACTGCTTCTCGTGCACGTCTCAGTTTGTTTCCAAGTCTGTGTCACTGGTTGATTCGGAAGTTATTTAACGGTGTTAACACGCCGTCGATTGAAATGGGGGTGTAGTTAACATGAGTTGGAAGAATGGGAAGAAATTACGGTCAACTACTAGAAAATGTGTTCCATGTCCGTGCACTATATTATACAAAAACACTAATCACCAACAAATGCACAAAGAGAGTTTTATCATCAATCGTAACACGCGCCTACATGTTTCGACCCTGCTGGGTCATCTTCGGGGAGAAGTTTTTTGTTATCGTTACGCTAAGGTTGCACTTTATAGTTGAGTGAAAACGTGCTGTTGACTGTGTACTGCGTTGTTTTTGGAGGCGTGAACTGTCTGTGGTCCCCGGCCTGCAGGCCGGGACCACAGAGAGTAACATGTAGGAGTGTGTTACGATTGGTGATAAAACTCTCTTTGTGCATTTGTTGGTGATTAGTGTTTTTGTACAAGAAACTTGTTATCGTTGAAGGATGGAAGAAAGTAAACTAGTGCTAACGGTTGAATCTCGAAAGTACGTGCTGAGTAAAAACCAGATGTGTTACTATTAGGTATAACCGTTTCCCTGATGCGACAGAGTTGTACGTGTGTTTTTACTATTTTGAATCCACGCTTCTCAAAATGTTGAAGTCATCACACTTTGATAACATTGATGTATTTAGATTATTTTTCATAATTCATGCGCAGATTTTAATGTTTTTGTGTTGGATATAGAATGCCATTTGTCGTGAAGTACAAACATAAATTTCTGCGCATTTCAGTGAATGTGGAGTAGGTCTGTATGAAATAGTATTCCAGATACATTATGTAATTTCTGAAGTGAAGCCTTTAATTTCAATAACAGTCCGTATAATAATAATAATAATAATAATAATAATAATAATAATAATAATAATTATTATTATTATCATTATTTTAGTGTAATTTTAACATGACTAACATTTCCGACTTTATACGGTCGAATTCGGTTATAACGACGTGAAGAGGACTGAATATTTTGTGTCGTTATAAACGAGTGTTGTTATAACCGAGGAGTATAATGTTATGGTGAGGAGACAGTACAGAGTTGACACTTTTGAACCATACAACGTGTTTATACTCAGGGTTCTTCCCATTTGTTGGAAACAAGATGTTTGGAAACAGACTTTAACAGATTTTAACAATTTTATGCACCGTCAGTTGTAATATCTACACTAGTTTTAGCATATCAGGGTTTTAACATACGACAGTGATTATTCATAATATATGTGATAATATGCAGCCATTCACTATGTATCATACGCTGCTTGTTGTCTAAGAAAAGCATTCTCCCTGATAATGGCCGAATAGTTCCGGCCGAAACATGTCGGAGATTATAAATTAATTGTGCAGTAGTTGGTTTATTAATAAATTTGTATAATAGTGAGGAATTAATTGGTACCACAAAGTATCTGATGTTACAGACGAGGTGTCGCGTAAACCGATGTCGTCATAACCGGGTTCAACTATATATCGCTGCTCTAGTGGTATAATGGTATTGTGTGTTTTGCTATTTGCAGTTAAGAATGCTATGTGCTGATGCTGTATGTGTCTTCATGTGCACAACGATGCTCACCGAAGATGGCTGTAAATAAGAGCCGAAATGTGTAGGAGTTTTTATCTATATATGGACAAGTGCGATTTTTTGGTAATTATTTATGACACCATTATGTTACTTGCGCTTTCTAAATACAGCGTGTTTTTTTTTTCTCAAGTAAAGAGTCGGCTGTCAGATTCTGAGGCCGACTGTACATATAATTACCCAGTATGCGTCTGTTTATGATACACGGTACTCCTTCCTTGTCACTCCCTGTGGCTGAGCTGTCTGAAGCGTAGGCCTGCATCTGCTTGACTCCTGGGATCGCGGGTTCGAATCCAGGCTGAGAGCATGGATGTTCGTCTTTTATGTCTGTTATATGTTGTTTAGGTAGCGGCCTCTGCGACGAGATGATCATTCGTTAAGGGGAGCCTTGTTGGGTGTGTGTCTGATTGTGTGTGGTCAAGGGACCTTAAAGGAGGCGGCCAGTGCCCGAGTTTCATCTCGGCTATAAACACCAATCAGTTTATTTTATATAGGACAAGAGTCGGTGTTGGTTTTAAGATAAATACAAAACACGTAGATACAGTGTGGGCACAATGTACAGTTGTGGAATGTGAAACCGGCTGGTGCTTCAAGTAACCAGTAGGCTTTAAAAGGTAAATTATTAACCCAGGTTTTGTCTGTAAGTTGTATGTCCCATATTACTTCATTATTGCCAAGAAGCATGATCGGTTACGTCTTGTATTATCAGGTCTGTGTATATTTTTAAGCACTTTTGTAGTCATCTGATGACAACAGTTTTTGTCCGCCGATAGGAGCAAGCATTGAATTTTGTCTTCCATCATCTCAGGATCTGTTCAGCCAGAACACTAACGTTCGTCTACGCGCATGACTTAACAGTCAGCAAGTCGCGCAGCCGAAGAACGAGACGACGTGCATGCATGTGAGCAGAGCAGTGGTCGGTCACATGAGGCTTTAAATCCATAGGTACACATAAGAGCTGAAGAGTCGAAATTCTATACTTTTTCTGCCCCCCCCCCCCCCCCCCCGCTAATGTAGCGTATTATTTTTGTAGTTACGAATGTTTACCCCAGGTGGTAGTCACTGTCCCGCACATGTTACGAAGCATGCAAGAGGTATCTTAACGTTTTGGTCAGTTTGCATCCGCGAACCTGACGGACGCACGTTATCTGCAGGTCTGAACAGTACTTGTTCTATCAAGTTGTCGTTCAAGAACTTACCCCAGGTCATGCTGTGTGTTCAGTGAATATATGACGTCATATTATCCCTCAAGGGTGTTGATAGATGAGAGTGGATCATTGGAAGGGGTAGTGCGGAGACCATAACTGGAGACGGGAACTGATATTTTAGCGGTGGTGTCATCGCCGTGGTACAGACACACGGATGAGATGGCTTACAATAATTGGGTTACGACTTTGCAACACGCTGGGCCTGGCTTAAGTCCATGGCAGTGTACGTCCAAAGGACCTCCGTGCTGACAAAGATATTACAATTACTAATAATGCAAAAGTGAAGAATATTTTGAGTGACCGTGTAGTTCCAGGATTAGAGCAGTCGGACCATAGAACGTGGCGTCACTAGCGAAATGGTCTGTGTTAAAATGTATTCGTATCTTCCCCCGAAGTTCCAGATATTTAAGAGGACCAGAGATTACTGCATTAGAGAGTCGTCAAACGAGGGCGGTCATGACCCCAAAGCCAGTTCCGCCCAGTTACAATTTCAGTGGGTCCGTTGCCGCGTGATCTTTTATATTATGCGGCAATGGCCCTGACTTTCAAAGAGTCCGTAAGGCAATTAGCTATCATGTGGAAGGGCAATTTCTGGACATGAAGGTGGCAACTTGGGTAGGATTCACAGGGTGTTGTGATGCTCGATTGGTGGCAGTACGGATTTTAAATTCACGCAGAAGCAGGTTCGACGAACATTCAGAACAGACTGTACACTGCTGGAAGTGCAGTTACCGCTGACAGTTGTTGATACGACGATTACTACTACTACTATACTACCACCACCGCCGCCGCCGCAGCAACTACTACTACTACTGCTGCTGCTGCTGCTATACTACTACGACCAACCACCACTACCACCACCACCACCACCACCACAAGTACTACTACTACTACTACTACTACTACTTACGGATATATTTTTAACTTGACACAGAGTACTTTACAAGCAGTAGTGAATTCGAATGTGACAAATGCTGGTTTATATGGTGCCAGGACCGACTGTTCCTGACAACCAGTGATATGTGCCGGGTTGCAAGCTGAAAGATCCGGGGTTCGAATCGCAGTAGGTGCAAAAGGTTTTGCTCTTTGCCAAAACATCCAGACCGGCTCTGGAAACCAACCAGCCTCCTGTTCAAAGGGTGCCAGAGTTCTCTGCCGGGGGTAAAGCGGCCGGGGTGTGAAGTTGACCATTCACGTCCTTCTAATGCCAAGGTTAAGAATGAGCGGAGGTACATCTCCTCTCTCCTATACGTCTTCATCCCGTGGAAAGGGGAAACTGTACTGCAACCTTTACCTTTAACAGCTCGTGGAATTTTTCATGGATACTTTATGTAATTGCTTCGTATTATGGAACCCGAAAAATTATAACCCCATTCCTGATGTGTGAGTCCTGTCTTACACTAGCCCAGTGCGGGTGTACGAACTGTAGATGTGTGTCTTTCCCTGCTGGAAGCTGCACAAGCAACTGCCGGTATGTCACTATGGTGACGATGATAGTTTCACAACGCTATTTCAGTGCTTTGTCCATAAACCAAGGTCAGATCTTTGCCCCGAAACGGCCTATAGCTACCGACGTGGCTGATGTGCTGGCAACGCTCTGGACTTCTCTTACGAGGGGGGGGGACGTGGTTCGAGTCTCGGCCGGAACACCGGCTGTCTTGAGTTTATCGTGGGTTTCCCCTGTCACCAACGCAGATTCAAGGATAGCACCTCGATTAAGCTACAACTACCTCCTTCCAGATTGTGTCCAATTCGCCTGTCAGGTTGGCGTCGACGATGAAGGCTGTCTGAGACATCCTGACGTCGTCGTAAGCCAACGGGAAACCACAAGCAGATGTAGTAGCGTGCTGGAAGATACACAGGGATTATTGTGGGTGCCGGGAAATCGTAGTTGGTATAGCAACTTGCTGCGGGTTGGATGGTTAGGGGTTCGAACCGTGGTGGAAACAAGAGATATTTTCTTCTTCGCACCCGTCCAGACCTCCCTGAGTCCCACACAGCCTCCTGTCCAATGAGTAATGGGTCTTTGCCGGAGAAAATCACCAGAGCCTGGCGTTCACTACCCACCCCATCTAGCACGCAGGTTAAGTATGAGTGGAGCTGTACCTCTACTACCCGTCTGTGCTTGCATGGCGTGTTACGGGGAGACCTTTATAGTATTTAGTGTAGACAACGATTTGAATATTTGCGCAGTGAACCTTTTAAAGCCCAGCGGTAACTTTACGTACGACCAGGTTTAACATTAAAAAATTCTACGTGGTGCCCACATTGCGTTTATGTGTTTTGTACGGATCTCAGAACAAACAGCAACTTTTGCCTTATAAAACATTAAGAGATTGGTTTTTATAACCGAAGTGGAGAGTGTTTACAGCGCGGTACGCACTGAGTCCTTATATAAAAGGGAGACGCTTCGTCTTTAAAGGGTTAACGGAGTAGTGTTTTAGTATCAGTAAACCTAACCCAGAGAAGGTCAGACTGAAAGAGGGACTTGTAACTGCAGCGTGGAGTACGGGCGGTGATTCAGTGATACTGTGGGGTTGGCCGGGTCGGAGATCAAGTGTTCAATGTCAAAGCGTTAGAATATCATGGGCCTATCCTCTGCGGTGAACGGAGTTGAAACTGTAGAACTACGCAGCAGCATAAATAAAGCTCTATGCAGCTTGGCATTCGATATTGAGATGGAATGAATTCTTCGTAACGACTTCTGGTCTTTCCTCAGCAGGCAGTGCGATATTGTTACCCTGACGTCACGATTTCAGCTTGCGGTAGGAGCGCCGGCCGCCCACACAGACCTGTAATCTGGCGGCGGCGGCGGCGGCGGCGGCATTCCCGATGATAGATTTGTGTGCACACAGTGCCTGCCGTATTAAAATGGATGACTGCTCCACATCATTAGCTCTCCAGAACACAGTAGTTGCTGTGTGTACAAACCAGCTTTGACAAAGAACTCCACATTTGTAGTATCGACGGAGCTTCGGTAGCTCAGTCAGTATAGTGACTAGGATGACGGCTGGAAGAACCGGCGGGGGGGGGGGGGGTTCATATCTCGGCAGGGGCACGAGATTTTCACTTCATACCGGCTCTGTGGCCCACTGGGGCTCCCATTCATTGGGCACCAGGGGCTTTTCCCCCGGCAGTAAAGCGGCCGGGGCGTCAGGCTGATCATTCTTCTCTATCTGTTGCTGAGGTTAAGAATGAGTAGGGCTGTACCTCTACTCCCCCTTTGCTTTCATAGCTTGCGTAAGGAAACCTTTACCTTTACTGTTACATTGTAATACGCCATACGGCAACAGGTCACTTTTTAGGGCTCTAATGTCGTCCATCTAGGACTGGTACGTTTTAATTTAAATAATTAAATTCAGTGGGGGCAATATATGGCGTATTATTAAAATATATTTACTGTTTGTTATTGTCGCCCACAAATGTTTTTGTTCGCTAGTTTCGGCAGTTGGTGCTTGCTATTTCGGGCGAAAATACCTTTCGTCCGAAATATCAACCTACGAACACAGTGTTTTATTCTGCATCTCAGAAGTAGGAACGGTATTGTGGTAAGGTAACTGCTGATGCGGGGAACATTTTTGTTGAAGGTGGCAAATCCCCAGTTGCCGAAACTAGTGGTGAATAAACCGTAAGTACTCGACTTGTGGTTCATGTGACAATAAGGCGCACTAAATAGAGATGTATTGTAGTGAAATCACTCTTATGATGTGCGGACATGCGGAAGGTAAACTGGGCTTTTACACACTGATGTGAAACTCCACTAAATTGGGCCAAATATCATTCCTCAGCTAACTGGGAAAGAAGGGAAGTAGTCTGTGACCAGCATTTTCCTAACGTCATAGTGTCATTAATTGTGGAAGCTCATACAGCAGTAAGTTGGTGGTCTAGAGCGGGGGGGGGGGGAGATGGTGACATGTCATTATGATGACAGATGGAGTGGCTTTGTAGCGTGGCAACCTTATGACCTCACGGGCACAGACACAAAGGACAAAGAAGTTTCAAGCTTCGTGCATGTCGAGTCTAAGAAAGCGCTTCGGCGGACAGTATGTGATGTGAACGTGCCCTAGCGCAGGGCAGTGTGTACGTGTGCGCGAGCCAGGGCACGGTAGCACAATATTGTGTTTCGGTTCGGGCCTGGTTCATGTGATCTTAGGGTCTGCTCAGGAAATTCATTTTTTTCCCCCCCGCAAAGAAAATTGTATTCGTAGTTGCATTCATCCTATGCCCCTGACGCAGGCAGACAATGAGACACAAACACAAAGAGCTGCGACGCTGCTTGTGCGTAATGAATAAGCAGGCGAGTTAACCCTTTAAAGACGGAACGTATCTGTTTTATATAAGGACTCAGTGCGTACCGCGCTGTAAACACTCTCCTCTTCGGTTATAAAAACCAGTCTCTTAATGTTTTATAAGGCAAAAGTTGCTGTTTGTTCTGAGATCCGTACAGAACACATAAACGCAATGTGGGCACCACGTAGAATTTTTAATATTAAACCTGGTGGTACGTAAAGTTACCGCTAGGCTTTAAAAGGTTAAATATGGTTCCTACCTGAAGATCGTGCACTAGTGTATCGAAAAATGTCGGGGTTTGTATAAAGGTGTTTGAGTGTTGTGTTTTAACATTGTGGGCGAGTTTATTTCAATATATATTACGCACGTGCAGGGAATGGACAATGTTAAATCTGACGCGACGTCAGGTTTGCGTACGCTTGGGAAATCGGGTTTGATCGGGCTTTGGGACCAAACTTGGGTTTGATTTTGTACGGGATTTTCGTAGCTGTCCCTTGCCAGATGTAGTTAAAGGTAATATCTAACAGATTTGGCGTCCGGTGTCAATGTGATTTTTCTCAAACGCCACAGTCATAAAATGTTAACTGTAATTGACCGCTGTGCTATGCACGAAAGCTGAACAGAGTTGGATTTAATAGGTCCGGTGCCTGAATGTGAGAATGAAGACTTTCTTGCTTTTGTTTTTCAGTAAGCTTGCCCCCAGATAAGAGGGTAACCGGTATTTAATTTTGTGAACATTTTTTGTCTTTCCCCTATTTGTAAAACGTAACGTTTTTGTCTCCCTACCGAGGTTCAGGAAAGTAACCGAATCGAATAGCATAGGTGTATAATTTTGTAATATAAACTAAAGATGCCCTGGGAAGTTTCTTCAGAATCTCATAGACTGTTATAAGCATATAGGACACGTTTTAGTAGAATGTGCTGTTAAAACGGAACTATAGTTCTACCTGTTGTTTTGTATGGGTGTGAAACTTGGTCTCTCACGCTGAGGGAGGAACAACAACTGAGGGTGTTCGAGAATAGGACGCTGAGGGGAGGATATTTGGGCCTAAGAGGGACGAGGTGACAGGGGAGTGGAGAAGACTGCATAACGAGGAACTTAATGACCTGTACTCATGACCAAATATGACGGGCGGGGCATGTAGCACGTATGGGGGAAAAGAGGGATGCATACAGGATTTTGGTGGGGAGACCTGAGAGAAGGCGACCACTTGGGAGACCCAGGCGCAGATGGGAGGATAATATTAAAATGGATCTTCAAGAACGTGGGATGGGGGCGTGGACTGGATTGAGCTTGCTCAGGGTAGGGACAGATGGCGGGCTGTTGTGAATGCGGTAATGAACCTCCGGGTTCCATAAAATACGGGGAATTTCTTGACTAGCTGAGAAACTGTTAGCTTTTCAAGAAGGCTTCTGCTCCATGAAGTTAGTTAGTTAGTTAGTTAGTTAGTTAGTTAGTTAGTTAGTTAGTTAGTGTTATTAAAACTGAGTTAATTATCCGCCGCCTTCAATCTGTGCCTGTCTTCCTGGGGCGACTGTATATGGGTTTCGTTGAAGGCGGGAATGTAAGAGGTGCGAATGTGGTGGCACCACTCTCAGAGCTGTATTCACCCCCAAGTTGCTGTGTGGATTGGTGATAGTAGCTACAGCATATCCCAGCGCGGCTGGTTTGCTGTCGGAAAGACAGGCACCGATCTGAAGGCAAATCACGTGGCAACGATAAATCGCGGGTCGATCAATGGGCCTTGCAGAACTGAGGTTGCTTTGGTTAAATTTCGTCCGTCCGCCATGCTTTTTTTTTTTGTAAATTACTAGCCTCCAAGGAAAAGCGGCGCACATCATATGATATTTCTTGGAATCTATGTAAGATCTCGGTGTTACAGTAGGATGAAAACAAGGAGTTGTTTGGCTGAATGGTAGAGGGGCACATGTACCCTGATTTCTACTGTGCAGAAAGCGTGGTCATGACCAGTGTCTTTTGTTCACTAACTTCCTTCTTGAGAAGCTAACGGTTTCCCATGTGGTCAAGAAACTCCCCACATTTGATGGAACCCGAATGTTCATTACCGCGTTTACAAGAGCCCGCAATTTTGACGTATTTTGACTCCGATGAATTCAGTCCACGTCCTCCCATTCTGTTTCTCTAAGATGGGCCTCGATATTATCCTTCTATATTTGTTTAAGTCTTCCAAGTCACCACTTTCCTTCAGGTTTTCACACCAAAATCTTTTACGCATTTCTTGTCTGCCCCTTAGTGTCACATGCCACTGCCATCTCAACTCCTTGATTTTATCACCCCAGTGTTAAGGAATACAAATCATTATTCTTCTAATCATGTATTTTTCTCCATCACTCTTAGGTCCAAATATTCTGTTATTGACAAGGGCTGAAATGTCTCTTAGTTCACTTTGTTAACCTTTTAAAGCCTAGCGGTAACTTCACGTACCACCAGGTTTAACGTTAAAAAATTCTACGTGGTGCCCACATTGCGTTTATGTGTTTTGTACGGATCTCAGAACAAACAGCAACTTTTGCCTTATAAAACATTAAGAGACTGGTTTTTATAACCGAAGTGGAGAGTGTTTACAGCGCGGTACGCGCTGAGTCCTTATATAAAACAGATACGCTTCGTCTTTAAATGGTTAAACCAACAAAGTCGTTTTTTACGTAACGTGTAATATTTGCCGCGTTCTTTAACTTTACCGTGAAATAGTATTCTAGTTTGCTAATGCTTATCCTACAACGGGAATTAATTTTGGCATTTGTTATATGTAAATTTTTAATTGTCAGGCATAATTCTAAGTCACATTTCTTTGTTACATATTAGCACAGGTTTATAATGAAAAATAGAAAAATTAAACAGGTTTTTAAGCAGGTTAGCAGGACGAACAGATGAAAGACATTGTGGCGCATGGTTCACCCGTAGCGTCTGATATGTCTGATGCGAAGTTATCGTATTCAAAATACGTAATAATATTCGGTAATGGTTTTACCATTTTGTATATATTTACTTTTGTATTATGTTATGGGAAGGCCTCGGTGTGCTGAGGAGTGCAGGCCATATCGATATATCGATAAGCGTCGAGTGTGCGAGCTTTGAGGTTCTCGCAGCGGTGTGGCATATGATGTGCGTCACCGCGTAATCTGATCCCGACGTTTCGAATAAAAGTGCTTCTCTTTCATTCAAGGGTCACGGAATCCGATGACCTCTGGACTCAATGCCATGCATGTCCCAGAAGCATGAAATCTTTAAACATAGAGCAGATAAAGACATTTCGTGCAACATTTGCTATGAAGTCAAAGACTTTGCAGTATGTAGATTGGCATGTTTTTTTACAACCTATTTTTAATGACCGTCCGGCGCTAAGAATCCCGTCTCTGACCTGATGTAAACGATTCTAACGGCATGTGTGCTGGACCCCGGGGCCACCCTAAAATACCTTTTTTCTTTTATGTAAGGCGTGATTTGTTACCTTTATGAAAATCTATACAGAAATCATCTGCGGCATTTTTTTTATAAAAACAGGACCTTGTTTTATGTTACTTTGCCGACTTGAATTCTAGTATAGCCCAAAGCTTATTCGTCACGTATGCCACTCATGTATGTTAACGCCATGTTGGTCGCGTACGCCCGAGTTGTTAATTATTACGAGAGAGAAAGACCGACGGTTAGTCTCGTTGGAGATGCATATCGCCCTGTTCCGACAGAGTCTAGCACAGGGCTGCCCTTGTTCGTCTCCCGCGTGTAGTGTATTTCAGCGTCTTGGCAGAAGAACGGCACATAACGATATGAACAGGTTTCAGTGTTCGAAATCTTGGCAGTGTAACTGCTCGTATTTAACGTTCAGTGGGAACTGGAAGTAGGGTATTTACGGTGTCCAGATTGAACGTAAACCGGACAAACATTCCTCTAAATAGCATTATTGTACGGATGTTATTGGAAGTAGTATTTGAATTTTTAAATATTATAGATAAAATTTGTCCAGTTTGAAGCGTCAGCAGCAATTTTTATCTTCAACTTTGTTGAATTTAAAGTTAAACCCATACCGTTTTTAGAATTATGTTTGTCTAATTTAATAGGAGTGTTTTGGACCTAAAAGCAATTAATTAAGAGGCAGATGGAAATAAATGCATTGTGAAGAAAGTAATAGTTGAATGCTTAATATTATTAAAAGGATATTAAATTAAAAAGAAAGTTATGGGTGAGATATGTAGTATATGTGACAGAAACAAGAAATGCGTACAACGGTTTCGTTGGAAAGTTTCATGGGAAGATCACTTGGAAAACTGGGCGCAAGGAAGAAGGTGATACAAAGAGGAACGGTAGTGTTTCTTACGAGCTGTAGTGAAATAACTCATTGCGAGGCTGGGTGACAGGTATTTGTGATACAGGAGATGGGGCTTCGAACAGGGCTGTGGAGTCGGAGTCATGGAGTCGGAAGGAGTGTTAGGCGGAGTCGGAAGGAATTTTAGGCGGAGTCGGAAGGAATTTTAGGTGTAGTCGGAGTCGGAAGGAATTTTAGGCGGAGTCGGAGTCGGAAGGAATGTTTAGGTGGAGTCGGAGTCGGTAAAAATGTACCGACTCCGACCTCGGTCTAAAATCTTAACTAGATACTCCAACTCCAGAGCCCTGATAGCTACAGTAACCATTAAACTTATACTTAAATATAGGTTATAACTCTAAAAAGTAGCCTGATGATTCACGTGGTGGCGATGAAATGTCTTATAGGTTTATCATTATTAACCCTTTCAGGACGAAGCCTATCTATTTTATATAAGGACTCAGTGCGTACCGCGCTGTAAACACTCTCCACTTCAGTTATAAAAACCTGTCTCTTAATGTTTTATAAGGCAAAAGTTGCTGTTTGTTCTGAGATCCGTACAAAACACATAAACGCAATGTGGGAACCACGTAGAATTTTTTAATGTTAAACCTGGTCGTATGTAAAGTTACCGCTAGGCTTTAAAAGGTTAATACATATTGAGCTTTTATGAAGGAGTCGGAGTTTTAAAAATCGTGGAGTCGAAGTCGGAGTCGGAAGTTTTAAAAATCAAGGAGTCGGAGTCGAAGGTTTTGTGTACTGACTCCACAGCCCTGACCTCGTATTGCACAACTGCAGAGGGAAGTTTAAGAGTCTGCAGCAGTTGTCGACTTCATCTGTTTTGAAAAACCAAAAAGACATTTTCAGGAAAGTGAGAGCGTGGACTTTGAACTGACATCTGTCAACAGATCAAAGGACTGTGCTTCTTCGGTAGCCCATAATCTGTTGCTTGCTGATGCCTGAACGTTATCTTCAAGTTGTGACCTTTAATCAGTTGTTCAGTACAAGCGTTGTATAGCTGCTGTAGGCGTGTCACACCGTCCTGTATCACTGCTGTGTACACACCGGATTTGTCCCTGAATACTGGATAATGTCGGTCAGCAACCCCGTATCATACACGAGTGTTCCGTGCTTTCCCTCATATCACACGCTGGGATAGTGATAGTGGCTTCAAACAGGCCACTTCAGCGTCTTTGCTGTTCCATACTGCCTCGCCATTGATTATGATTGTTGCAGCTCCGTCTGTGTTGCGTAATATTCAAGTTAATATAATATCATTACACGCATGATGTCTCCATAAATAAATTGTAAACAGTCGATAATATCAGGAAAATACGCGGTGTTTTTTGTTTCAACACGCGAAAATTCGATAGGGTCGGAAATGAACACCAAACGATGCACTTCTGCGGAGTCACTTGAAACTGAAATAAGTGAGTTTTAATTAACTGTTTTAAGACGTAAATGAATCTACGCTGCACGTATTGCATATATATATATATATATATATATATGTATAAAGATCGAGTTCGTACCTCACAGAGAACCCAAATCGGTGAATGATTTGTAAGGGAGACTGGTTGTTTATTGTGGGAATAATACGGAACACATCAGTGTATTCTGTATTGTTAAACCTAGCCGTACATATAATAACCACTGGCTTTAAAAAGGGTTAACTCCAGTAGCTGATTCAGCATCACTAAATGTTACGCCAATCAGTAATCAAATAGTTGGCGTCGAGGACTGTCGTTGCGTTATATCCGAACAGTTAAACAACCCGCGCAACTAAGTATAAAACTAAAAGTGTATAAGTGAAGTAGATTTTATTGCATTGGCTCGATAGGTTTAAAACCAGAAGTTTAATTTAGACTCCGAATTCCAAAATCTGTGTTTAAGACGAGTGTTTTCGGGCATAATGTGTCCTGACACACAGGCATCCGTTGTATGCACTTCGTATAAAGAATGCATAAAAGCACGCGTTAAGTCGATTAATTTAATGTATTTTGACTTTTGTTAGGTACATTGTTTTGTTTAGTGAGCGGACGGACAGGTGAAAATACTTGCTATCTCATAAAGTGTTCGGAGCTTTTACCGCCCGAAGTGCCACAGTGTAACGAGGAGATAGGATTGAGTATGACTCGTGTCCATACTTAAGTCTTGTAGGGCAGGATGTACAGAGAAAACGCGCAACGTGAGGCGCCGCAAAATGAATCGTGTATCATAAACTTGACAGGATAGTCCAGTGATGTGCAACCCGCGGATCGCAGGACTTAAGTATATGGCTCGCGACTGTTTTTGAACACACTTTACTTACGTTCCCCCATCAGAATAAAGGCCGAAATTAGGTGGCTTGATGAACATCAGACGCATAGTTAAATTTTATTAACAATATTTAAATTGTGACAGGGTTCGTGCATACTGCATGAGCAAACATCGTTATGTTAGAAACTTTACAGTGGCAGGGATGAGAAAGATATAATATGGTAAGCTCTGCCATGCCTCTTACTCTACCAGCGTTAACGGTAAAGCAATCCCGGTACAGGCCTGTACAGGCGCTTAGGGCTCCAGGAGGTTGAGACTGCCAGAATTTATAGACAGTCAGCACATGAAGGTGGCAGAGTTGTGAGCCGTACGCATCGGCCGCCTTTACCCGCCAGGAGATATCCCTGGTAATGATTTCTGTTAGAGGCTGAGCCGACCCCCGGGCCATAGTGCGACCGGAAGGCTTTCAGCTTTAAGTATGATTTAGTAGTAGTAGTAGTAGTAGTAGTAGTAGTACAAGCGCATTTCAGCCAGGGCCGGCCCAAGATATATGGCGCCCCGGGCACGCTAATAATTTTTGGCGCTTTTTAAAACCGATATTATTTCCACTTTTTATGCCTAGGACAAATTGCGGATAATTTTCGGTGAAATTCTTTCGCATATGGAAACCTGAATTTACTGGCACCATATTTCCGACTACTCCAGTGACGTCTTAGCAACCGTAATAGGATGGCGCCTCAGTCAGCTGCCCGCCTGGTCTGCCCCTTCGTCCGGCCCCGATATCGGTCATAATTTTGTGGAACGAAAGTCTGTATATTTCTTGAAAAAAAAAAATCGGTGACAAAGAAACTGGCAAGGTTCTCTTTGAGGTGCTGTCAGTCGACAAAAATAATGGAAATGATGCGAATGAAATTATAATTTTAATATATTGATTTTATTGCAATAAATACTACAAATGAAATAATATATTTTATTGCAATAAATACAACAAATGAAATATACTTAATGTTATTTTTATTATAATAAAACTATTAATAAATCAGGTAATAGTAATTTTAGCCTTCTATTTCTTTATGCAAAGTGAATTTTGCTTCAAAAAATAAGACGTTTACTGTTAATAGCTGGTTTGCGACCTGCACAGTGTTTTGCTGTTTTCAAGCGGCCATTGTGCTATAAAAGTTCGCTGTGCACACGTCTAGGCGGAATGGTCGTCAACAGAGCCGTGACGGACGCCCGTGTGTAACTTGATTGCAACATGTGACGCAACAAGTTCTGGCCTGTTGCTGCCGAGCGCCCCGGAGCCGTTGCGGCCACAGAGGGACGGTGAGGATGAGACAGTGGCTTGGACGTGGTGCGGAGATTTCTTATAGACACGAATGAGATGCGGTTATGCGGAAGAAGGAGGAATATGACTCGAAGTTTCGGACTAACGCACAGTACCCACAGGTGGGCCGCAGCGAGCCATGATTTCTCGATTGTAGTACTTAATATATTATGAACACACGGTAAATAGGTACGTGTTTGGTTCAGTGGATGCCGCGAAACGATCGATGTTACTTTCCCTGAGAAATGTTAAAAGACGTTCTTTAATATAAGCTGTTGAACATAACTAACTAACGAACGAACGAACGAAGTAACAAACTAGCTAACTACATGGAGCAGAGGCCTTCTTGAGAAGCTAGCAGTTCGTCAGCTAGTCAGGAAATTCGCCGCATTTTATGGAACCCGGAGGTTCATCACCGAATTCACAAGAGCCCACCACCTGTCCCTATCCTGAGCCAGCTGAATCCAGTCCATGCCCTCCATCCCACTCCTTGAAGATCCATTTTAATATTATACTCCCATCTACGCCTGGGTCTGTCAAGTGGTCGCCTTCCCTCATGTCTCCCCACCAAAATCCTGTATGCACCTCTCTTCCGCCCCCTACGTGGTACGTGCCTCGCCCATCTCATTCTTCTCGATTTGATTACCCGAATAATATTTGGTGACGAGTACAGGTCATTAAGTTCCTCGTTATGTAGGTTGAACATGGCCACAGATAACAAGATTATCACTTGTAAACAAGATGCAGTTCTTTAAGCCTGTTAGGATATTTAGCTGGAAATCTCGCGATGTTGCATATTCGTACGTATCGTATGTGACAGTAGTGCAGATAACCAGTCGGGGGCCCACATAATCAGCACTCTCCGATCTGATAACAGGGTTTCAGAAGACTGTCTGCTGTGCGACAACCCAGCCGAAAAGCATCCCTAACGAATTTTTAGTGTTCTGTACATCTGGGGCCCCCACACGCCTCAGGGTCTGCGGGGGCCTTATCTACACCACTGATAGGGTCATAACCTTTTCTGCAATATAAGGATGCCCCCAGTGTTCTCTTTTGCTCTCCCCATATTACCATAATTGTTCGAAACTGGAAGCAGTAACTCTGTGTATCATCCCCGTCCAAAATTGCGAACGTGCGTTAGTGATGTAGAGTGCAAGACTTGTGTGTGTACCGTTGGCACTTCCTTTCCGTCAAAACCGTGCAGCGTGTTGTCTGGTGTGCGCCCTGTGTCAATGGACCGACTGCGAAGAATTTGTTTAGCTTGTCGTATGTCGCTTAGTCCGTTGTTGTGCCAATGCCTGCCGACCGTCTTGAGCCAGTTAGTCTTTCACTCCCGTCGTTGTTAGCTAGTCTTCTTAAGGCTTCTCTAAGACGCGACTTTCCCAACTTTCGTGAAGATAACTGAAGCCACGATGTCTGCCTACAAAAAAGGTACAGTCGTGCAAACAAACATGCCTTCGATGAGCATGTTCTGGTCCTTTGTTTTGCTGAGGCTTCCCGGTACCTTACGCGTTAAATGATCGTCGATAATGTCTTCGTTTTCAGTCCTGTGGTGCGGGTCTTCGCGTTTGGTTGGTATTAAGTTTAACTTCGTTGCAGTAAAAGAGATGAGACTTATGCACAATGTCACCGTTTATTTATCAAACTTTGTCTTTTAGTTCCCCAACATGTTTCGGCACATAGTTATGCCATCATCAGGGGGTATTATCAGGGGGCATAACTATGTGCCGAAACATGTTGGAGAGCTAAGAGACAAAGTTTGATAAATAAACGGTAACACTGTGCATAAGTCGGATCGCTTTTACTGTATAGAGCATATGCATGGAAATGAATAACGTAAAATTTGACTTCCTTGTTGTTATGTAACCAAAACAGATTCTAAAGACTCTTATTTCTTTGGACTTCGTGCATCGTCTAGTATACGACTAAAGCACTACGTTTGGGAAGCCGTCCCTGCCTCCTTCTTCAGGTTCAAATCTATGTGGCGAACCACTTAAGAGTGCTTCGTGTTACCTGAGACCGTCGTTCAACTAGCCAAGACACTGGGCCCTCTCCATGGCTAGTAAC
The DNA here is from genome assembly GCA_013340265.1 of Coptotermes formosanus. Classification (NCBI taxonomy): domain Eukaryota; kingdom Metazoa; phylum Arthropoda; class Insecta; order Blattodea; family Rhinotermitidae; genus Coptotermes; species Coptotermes formosanus. The sequence continues at coordinate 1,534,934 of BLKM01002298.1, forward strand.
CAGGGGTAAGCTTGAGATGTGCGCTCTTCTGCGATATTACATAGCGTCGAATGGTAATCCTTTACCGACGTTTCGGGACAACGTATTTGTCCCATCTTTAAGGATCAAGAAGTCTAAGCTTTCCCTTTATTTTCTTCTTGGACTTCTTAACCCCTGAAAACTGGACCAATACATTGTCCCGAAACGTCGGTAAATGATTAACCATTCGACGCTGCGTAATATCTCAGAAGAGCGCAGATCTCATTAACATTTCGGCGGAAGCCTGAAATAAAGGAGTAAGCTTCTTAGAAATTGAGAATTAACCCTTTAAAGACGAAACGTATCTGTTTTATATAAGGACTCAGTGCGTACCGCGCTGTAAACACTCTCCACTTCGGTTATAAAAACCAATCTCTTGATGTTTTGTAAGGCAAAAGTTGCTGTTTGTTCTGAGATCCGTACAAAACATAAACGCAATGTGGGCACCACGTAGAATTTTTTAATATTAAACCTGGTCTATGTAAAGTTACCGCTATGCTTTAAAAGGTTAATACAAGGACTTACAGTATCAATTGGGCCAGCCCCACAATTAAGACCAATAAGAGATTAAAAGAAGAGCAGGATACGCTTGGGCAGAATACAAAACAAATACACAAATTGCAAAGGAATTAAAAATAACACCAATTCTGGACAAATTACTGGAATTCAAGAGGAACTGGATACAACATGTAAATAGAATGCCTGTTAACAAATTACCCAGGGTAATGAAACACGATTCCCCAACTGGCAGAAGGAATGATGGAAGACCTTTGAAGAGACTTCTGGATACGTGAGACCGGAACGGGTCAACAAGTGGCCCAACTCCATGACACATATATGATGATGATGACGACGAAAGATTTAAAAAACACACAGTGGGCTATTCATAAAACCCAGAAACACCGACCAACACGTGTCTTATTCTTGCGTTACGTGTTTCTTCCCATAGAGGTTTCACTCATCTCTACGTATCATGTGCGACAGAAAACTCATTAAGAAGAGAGTTATGTTGTGTTACACAATGGAAAATGTTGCGAAAACTAATGGTTGGTATACCTAGAAAGAGGCCCGTAGTTAGGATTTGTGACAGTAAAGGGCAGTGGACAAAGCGAGGGCAAAACAACAAGGCTGGGTGAGGTAGCAGAAATAGCTGTGACGTTTCGTGAGCGGTTTGTGTTTATGTAGCTAATGTAAAATAAGGCTGGCAATGTACGTACACGTATAACGTAACATTGTGGTGCGTTCGCATAATGTTTATACCTCCTCGGCTATCTGATCAACCTGATATCATTTCGCTCCAAGAGAACGCTTTTATGGCGATTTAATGTCGCCGGCAACACTGAATCGTACCTGAGTGTCCATGTAAAATGCCCGTTATTTTTGCCTGATATCAACCAAATTTGGAATTTCAGGACAGACTTTCGTAGAATTCCCTTATAACAAATTTCACATAAATCCGTTCAATTGGAGCCGCTCTGCTACATGACAATAGACGGACAGACGGAAGGAGAACTGACAGCCTGATACCATTTCGGTCGAAGAGAGCGCTTTTATGGCAATTTAACCTTTTAAAGCCTAGCGGTAACTTTACATACCACCAGGTTTGACATTAAAAACATTCTACGTGGTGCCCACATTGCGTTTGTGTGTTTTGTACGGATCTCAGAACAAACAGCAACTTTTGCCTTATAAAACATTAAGAGATTGGTTTTTATAACCGAAGTGGAGAGTGTTTACAGCGCGGTACGCACTGAGTCCTTATATAAAACAGATACGCTTAATCTTTAAAGGGGTTTAATATCGCTGGCAACAACAAAACTTATGTAGGTTTTCATATGAAGTACCCGATATTTTTCCTCGATTTATCCAGATTTGGTCTCTATGGGCAGATACAACATATATTATTCCACCAACTCGTTCATTAAAATTATACCGTAGGTTTTAGTGTACGAGTTGGTGGAATAATATGTGTTGGATTCATACGTACACGATATGGAAAACAGCGAGTTTACAGGCAGATGTTGATAGAAGTCTCCCATATCAAATTTTACTGAATTCCGCCCAATAGGAGCCGCGCTCATACATTCCGGACAGACACGCGGATGGACATGACGCCAGTAATAGTCGCTTTCGCGACTATTCGAACGCGCTTAAATTTCTATTAGGGTGTAAGGCGTATGCTGTCTTGTATTACTCGAACACTGAAATCCAGGGTTCGAATTCCGTTCAGGGCATGAATATGTATGCCTTTTTTTCTGTGCCTTGCTGCATTGTGTACGTACAGGCCTTGCGACCTTATGCTCCGCCATCCAAGAACTCGTATAAAATGTCTGCAAATAAGATTCATAATATCCGGAAAACAGCCGATCCCAGTGGCCGCGCGGTCTAAGGCGTAGGTCTGCGTCCCAGCGTTTGCTGGGATCGTGGGTTCGAATCCCACCGGGGGCATGGATGTTTGTTTCTTGTACAGTGTTTGTGTTGTTAGGTAGAGGTCTCTGCGACGGGCCGATCCGTCGTCCAGAGGAGTCCTACGGACTGTGGTGTGTGTTTGAGTGTGATCAAGTGAAAATGAAAAACCTTTTACACCTACTGTGAACAAGTAGGTAGAAGAGGGAAGGACTACGAATGTCCTGAAAACAGGAGGCTGTGTGCCGCACTTACCTAGAGTACCCTTAAGGTGAATAGATAATTACTTAGAAATGTGATTACTTGTTGGGCGGAAGCACAACAGCAGCTCGTGGGGTGCGGTAAAAACTGCTGGAAGGAAAGGGTTTCAGATGGATGTAGGCGTGTCGCATACCGGAGTTATTTATTTGCTGTGGTGTTTATTAACCTTTCAAAGCCTAGCGGTAACTTTATGTACCACCAGGTTTAACATTAAAAAATTCTACGTGGTGCCCACATTGCGTTTATGTGTTTTGTACGGATCTCAGAACAAACAGCAACTTTTGCCTTATAAAACATTAAGGATTGGTTTTTATAACCGAAGTGGAGAGTGTTTACAGCGCGGTACGCACTGAGTCCTTATATAAAACAGACACGCTTCGCTTTTAAAGGGTTAATTATGCTGTTGATCCTTAGATTTCGTGTTAATTTGGCCCTTAGCCGTCACGGTGCGGCGCCTCCCCGCGTTTCTGACTATAAGGCCTCCAGATATGAAGGGCAAATTCGAAAATCTTGAATAACAATTCGCCGATAGTCGAAAAGGGGTGGTCCTTCAGCCTCGGAGTTGAATGGAGGCTAATAATTCTTCCCTGCAAAATGTTACGAAATGCACGGGACTTTGGACATGGGCAGATTATTTGGAGTGACCTAGTAAGTAATGGCAAATTGACATAAGATCTGGAGTTTGAAGTATGAAAGTGTTTGTGTAAGTGAGGCTTACTGAGTGTCGTGAGGATGGAGAAGACTATAGAATGTGGAGCATCGTAACGTGTGTTGTTCACCAGCGATTATTAGGGTAATAAAATAAGGAAAGGCCGATCCCAGTGGCCGCGCGGTCTAAGGCGTAGGTCTGCGGCCGAACGCTTGTTGGGATCGGGGGTTCGAATCCCACCGGGGGCATGGATGTTTGTATCTTGTACAGTGTTTGTGTTGTCAGGTAGAGGTCTCTGCGACGGGCCGATCCCTCGTCCAGAGAAGTCCTACCGACTGTGGTGTGTGTCTGAGTGTGATGAGGTGAAAATAAACAACCTCGACACCTACCGTAAGTAGGTAGAAGAGGGAAGGACTACGAAACGAAATAAAGAATGGGATCGGCGGGGCATGTAGCATACAACATTGCAATTGTAAACAGCGGCGTAGAAGGGGGTGGTGGGCGAGTGATGCGGCCGCCACCGGTTAGCAGAGTCAGAGGGGCGGCAGAGTGAATATTTTAAATGAAAAATAAATCGATTTTGAGCGCTCTGCATATTTTAAAATTACCGAACCGAACATAAGGAAATTCAATAAAGAATTGCAATTGTTTTAATGTTGAAAATTTATGTTAAGGGTAGCCATTTTGATTGCTCGTCCCGTGCGTCAAAAAACATAGCTGCGCCACTGCTTGTAAACTCTAGTGGGAAGAGACCACTTGGCGAGACAGTGGCGTTAATGGGAGGACAATATTGAAATGGATTTTACAGGATGCTTATGGCATGGAGATGCAGATTAGGTGATGGTAGCTTGATATATTAAGGCTAAATGGCGTAGAATGAGACACTGAAAGGAGAATATGGAGTGCCTTGCAGTTGATGCCCTTTGCAGTACTTTTAACTGATTCTGTCTGGAACCTTGGTGCATTGACCAAGGGAGTCCGAAAATTACTGATTGACTGACTGACTGACTGTGTGACTGATTGACTGACTGACTGACTCCATGGAGCATAGTGCCTTTTGAGAAGTAATAGTTCCTCAGCGAGTGAACAAATTTCCCGCATTTTATGGAACCCGAAGGTTCATTACCGCATTCATAAGAGGCCGCCACCTTTCGCTTTTCTGAGCCAGATCAATCCAGTCCACACCCTCCCAATAAAAACTACAGCTTGAATGTTCTATGTCAAATATGTAAATCGAGCTGACGGTATCTATGATATAAGGCTTAAGTGCTGTGAACGTCACCGCGTTGTTTTTTGTCACCAGAAATCGGAAAGAAAAGTGAAAAAGAATAGGGAGGTACTCTTCTGTACCTACGTCGTATGTAACGCCTGGCTATCACGCAACCCATTAAACTTTTAGGTTATGCTGGTCAGTCTGGCACGAACGTGCAAGGGAGTGTCACAGAAGTGCACGTGTAGATTCAGTAGCAATTTCATATGCCATTACATATTAGCTACAAATTTATGTGATATTATAATGTTGTACACATAAATGAAAGATGCGGTCTAGCAACTTACGTCAAAATGGATTATAATTTAAGACTTTGGGAGGGGGGGGGGGTGGGTGTTGTACACGTTCTGTTGTTGTAACGGGAGATGGTTGGGTCATGTGGGTTCTGTACGAATGTAAACTAGAAGTAACGAATTGGTACATATTCCGTGTATTGGACTTCAGGCGCGTTCGCAAAATTGCTAAAAAGGACTATTGGCTTCGTCATGTTTGTCTGTCCGTATGGAACAACTCGACTCCCACTTGAGGTATTTTAATGAAATCTGATATTTATGTGTTTTTAGAAAATCTGTCAAGAAAATTCGAGTTCACTTAAGGTCTGACAACAATAACGGGTACTTTACATGAAGAGCTGTATACATTTATGATAATGTCTCACTGAATTCTTCTCAGAATAAGAAATGTTTCAGACAAAAGTTGTAGAGAAAAAGACATTTTATTTTCAATAACTTTCTTCCAAAAGTCGTGCCGTTTATGAGATAATGTGCAAAAATATGATACAGCCAGATAGGCCACAGATGACAATATAATACGGCGCATGCGCTTTGCGTGCTGGATAATTAAAGCTACAGACACACACTCGGAATATGTAAAACTTATTGCTTTTCCACGGCAACAGTGGTTATGCGCACGCGCTTCAGTGTTTCGTTTATGCGTACATTGCCTGTCTTGTTTTAAAGTGACATTTCTTTCGCTTATTCGTAAGTTTAATGTAAACGTAGGTGACTTGTACGAGACGGAGATGTGAAGGTGTGAACTTTGGGGCGGAGTTTGTGAACATTTAGGCCCCAAAGCCCCAAGATACTTCTTAATCAACTGAATAACTACAAGCTACTCGGGGCGTGGGCGTAACTTGGTTAATGACATTGGGGGGTTAGACTCGACTGTGGGTATTAGGAACCTTAATATACGAGGGACTCAAGTTAGAAAGAAGGGGAAGATTGGTGTGAACCAGCCCTTAATATACATACGCCCCTTCCCCCCCTCTTAGCCAATTTTTTTCCCCTCCTCTTCAACTCAGCAGCCAAAAGGAAAAGTAGTCTTAGGTAGAAAAAATATTGGAGGGGCATTTGCCCACCCTGGCCCTTTCGCCCCCAAGTTACGCCTGTGGCTCAGGGGCGTTTGATTATGGGATTAGGTAGTTCGTTCGCTAGTTAGATCAACACACTAGCGGAGTATGAGAAGTAGTAAAGGTCAATGTTAGTGCTGTTGCTGCATATTTCTTGACGTCTTTAGATTAGATCAGATCAGATCAAATCATACCAGATCTATAGGACTATAGAACCGTTTCTTGCTTGGTTTCTCTGAGCCTTCCCTTGAAGCTTATTTCTTAGTTTGTGCTTTTGTTACTAACTTCATGGAACGGAGACTTTCTTGAGAAGCTGATAGTTCCTCAGCGAGCCTAGAAGTTTTGCGCGTTTGATAGGACCTGAAGGTTTGTTAACGTGTTGACAAAGTCAGGCCACTTTACCCTATCTCGAACCAGATGAATCCAATCAATGCCCTCTCATCATTATTTGTACGTTTGAGTAAATATTGTTGCGGTGATGGAATCAAGGAGTATGAGTTGGGCGGGGCATGTAGGACACATGGGAGAGATTAGAAATTGACTCAGAGCATGTCGGAAATCCAGGTCGGAAGAGACCCTTTGGAGAGCTTTAGAGGTAGATCCTTCGAAACGTCTGGAACTACACACCCCTCGACAAAGCGTCACATCCCAGAAGATTTGTATCTTCTACTGGAGTCAGTCTGTGTATCACAGTCGGGTGTTCTCACCCTTGTCAGATAGCTGGAGCTTAGTCTGTCGTACCCAGCAAGGTGTGGCCAATTTAACTCCCCTGCTACACCCATCACAGCAGTTCTAAGTCAGATCTGATTAGTTTCCCCCGGAAATGGTGCGTCATCGCGGTGTGGTTCCCCTATGTCAATATCTTATCGATTTATACTACGTGTCCATTCTTTAACTTGATGGATAACTTCCGCAATAAAATGTAGCGGCAAGATGAAGTTGTTCAACTTAGCTGCTATAGGAATGGCAATAATTACGTTGGTCTGTGTGCTAGCGATATTGAACTCCGCTTATAAGAGCTTACGAAGGTATTAACCCTTTAACCCTGTAAAGACGAAAGGTACTCTGTTTTATATAAGGACCCAGTCCGTACCGCGCTGTAAACACTCTCCACTTTGGTTATAAAAACCAGTCTCTTAATGTTTTATAAGGCAGAAGTTGCTGTTTGTTCTGAGATCCGTACAAAACACATAAACGCAATGTGGGCACCACGTAGAATTTTTGAATGTCGAAGCTGGTGGTATGTAAAGTTACCGCTAGGCTGTAAATGGTTAAAGACGAAGCGTATCTGTTTTATATAAGGACTGAGTGCGTACCGCGCTGTAAACGCTCTCCACTTCGGTTATAAAAACTAGTCTCTTAATGTTTTATAAGGCAAAAGTTGCTGTTTGTTCTGAGATCCACACAAAACACATAAACGCAATGTGGGCACCACGTAGAATTTTTTAATGTTAAACCGGGTAGTACGTAAAGTTACCGCTAGGCTTTAAAAGGTTAATCTGTTTCTCCAATGCAGAACACAGCCGGCAAGGAAAAAAAAAAACAGCTCGTGCGTCATCCTCACTTCAGCTGATAATTGTAATTGTGCAATACATTATATGCAGATACAAGGCCTGCCCAAATATAATCCAGACTATTACCTTCCATTACCATTTGGCGTCCAGCCATAGTCTGCCGTACAACTGATCAGTCAAGTAACAGGTCCAGGCAACTGTTGGAGATACCCACGTCATTGCACATTTGAAGAACTAGGCAATCTGTTCGGTTTTTCCATGATGCAACAGCCCCTGCTGGACCAGGGCCTCTTCGTTGTCTAGGCTTCACCATCACATTCATGACACACCACACTCGGAAGGATTCCTCTGGACGAGTGATCAGCCAGACGCAGAGACCTCTACCTGACAACACACAACACTGAGAAGAGAAAGACATCCGTGCCCCCAGTGGCATTCGAGCTCCTAACCCCAGCAAGCGAGCGGCCGCAGACACACATATTAGACCGCGCGGCCACCGGGATTGGCATTTTTGGGGTTTTGCGAAGCAAAAATAATCTGTGGCGTTAATATTTGTGTCGCTGATGCAGTTTTTATTGGTTACTGGGGTCATAAGCAGCAAACTCTGAAACAAATTTCAGTTTTTTGTTTTTTGAAATTACGTTACCCGCCACTTTCTGTAAAGGCAGCCCCTTTGGGTTTAACGCGTTGTAATCCGTAATGTACTTCCGGAACTGAAATTCAAGTTGGAATTCAAATTTCCTCATATTGAAAGTCGACGTAATTTGAATTCCCGGAGGATGACTAGACAACGTTTCCGGATATTGCAATATTTCCCGTTAAAATGTCGTATTTATTGATGTCTGCGTTTTATGGCAGAACATGACTCTCCCTTAAAGATTCATTTATGTTGAAAACGGCAACAAAACATGGCGTGAGTCTGTGCTAAGGAACTTCGGAGTAACATACACACTTCGCCCGGGCACTCACGCATATTTACACGTGGGGTCTAAAGTCATATACTATTTCATCCCCTGCTTTTCCACTGAGGGACCACATCCCCTTGTAATAACACTGACCTACCCCTATGTTACAGTGCCCATCCCTGAGGAAAATTCCCCATTTCTCCCTCCTCAACGTCGTTCCATTTAGCTCCCTCTCCCCCTTAGTAATAAATTGCGAGTTTCAGATGTGAAGGTTGAAAGTGTCTGGGAGGATTACTGCTGTTCTGTGTAATCGATTTTATTGTAGCTACATTCTTTCTCCATCCCCATTGAATGTCTCAGGATACTGTATATTAAAGTATTCTGTGAAATATCATATTTCAGACCCAGCAAGTGCTGTTGGAGATTGTGGCATAGTGGGATGAATGACTGCAAAAGAAACGAAGAAACCGTGCAACGAAAGGCATTACATCTAGCTTAGATATGAAATGTTATCCCTTTAAAGACGAAGCGTATCTGTTTTATATAAGGATTCAGTGCGTACCGCGCTGTAAACACTCTCCACTTCGGTTATAAAAACCAATCTCTTAATGTTTTGTAAGGCAAAAGTTGCTGTTTGTTCTGAGATCCGTACAAAACACATAAACGCAATGTGGGTACCACGTAGATTTTTTAATGTTAAACCTGGTGGTATGTAAAGTTACCGCTAGGCTTTAAAAGGTGAATGGGGTTCTGTATGTGTGTGGCCGCAGAAACGATAATTAGCATTCGTGATTTGTCTTCTTTGTTTTATTTGAAGGATGTCGGTTCACTAGAAAGAAACGTTAGTACAAAATCGCGGAAATGACGTAAGTTGTTGCAAGTACGAATACTGAGAAGTGAAACAAGGTTTAATTTTGTGAAGATGAGAAGTTCTGACGCTGTCAGACGGAATTTTTGTACAGTTTCCCCAAATTTTCGAAATTCTTGGAAATGAGTCGCTTGTTTATAATTACAGTTTAAAACACAGCGGTGATGTGATTTATATTCTTACAGGCTGGTTGCTGTTTTTGTCACGTTTGTTGAAACGCATTCTGTCTAATATAAAGACTCAGGGCGTACCGCGCAGTAAACATTCTCCGACTCAGTTTAAAAAACCAATCATTTGATGACATGTAAGGTAAAAGTTGCAGATAGTTCCCAGATAAGTACAAAACACATAAACGCTATGTGAGCACCATGGAGAATTGATTAAAGTTAAGTCTGGTGGTACGTAACGTTACCGCTAGGCTTTAAAAGGTTAATTTTGTTGTCAGGTGCGGCGGGTACGTATTTTACCCCAAATTTCGATATGCTTTCGGGTTGAAACGAAGTGCCACGCCCATACCTGAACAAAGAGTTGTTCCATTTCTTGTATTTCTTAAGATTACAGTTTTCTGAAGTGTGACGTCATATAGTCTAATGGATTGGCCATACATGACAGACGAACGTACGTACGAGTTTCAAAGGTCACGTATATTTCTGCCCCCTGAGACTTCAAGAGGTTAGAAACTCGAAAATTTTTAGATTTGCTGTCTGTTTACGAAGAAGGGCTACATAGAAACAAATCGAATCAGAAACCTTGGTGTCACGTAATGTATTGTACTGGCTGTGCGTATTGGACCCTATGTGATGCGATGAGCACTGTGCCAGTACTTTGTCATAATCTGCGTCACGAAGCGTAAACGGTTTTATTTAGTTCGTACCGCGCAGTAAACACTTTTCATCTGGGCTATAAAAACCAATCAGTTTGTTATACAGGGCAAAAGTCGCAGTTTGTTGTGAGATAAATACAAAACACATAAATACAGTGAGGGCACAATGAACAGTTTTTGAATGTTAAACCTGTTGGTGCTTTAAGTAATCACTAAGGTTTAAACGGTTAATCTGCTCCGTGACAACGGTTTATGCGAGTGTTGTTGTTGTTGTTGTTGTTGTTGTTGTTGTTGTTGTTGTGGTGGTGGTGGTGGTGGTGGTGGTGGTGGTGGTGGTGGTGGTGGTGGTGGTGCTGCTGCTGCTGCTGCTGCTGCGGTGGTGGTGGTGGTGGTGGTGGTGCTGGTGGTGGTGGTGCTGCTGCTGCGGTGGTGGTGGTGGTGGTGGTGCTGCTGCTGCGGTGGTGGTGGTGGTGGTGGTGCTGCTGCTGCTGTTGTTGTTGTTGTTGTTGTTGTAACGTATTTCTGTACAAGTAAGTATGACCTGTGAGGGACGGTCAACACGTGGGTCTGGCTCTAATCAGAACCAGAAAATGAACAAGTTTTTTCTTTTCTTTTGTAACATTTAGGAGTAAAACTACGAAGATCATTGGCGATAATCATGTTGATCTGATTAAGAAATTAAAGCCAAAAAATTCACAAAGCGGCGTACTGTGATGTTAAGTCCAAGTTCTTGGAATTGTGTGGCAGATCCAAGAAGCTCTGAGGCGCGAGTGAGACTGCACGTTGAAGCTGCCGTTCTATCAAAGGTTATGTTTAGATACCTTTCTTTTTCTTGCTGCGAGGCGTTCCTGAAACTGTGCGTGTATGTTCGTGAATTGCGGACGGCGAAGTCTGGACGAAGTCGTGCAGGAAGCGTTGCGGCTGGCGTGCAGACGTACTGAGATTTCGTGACCTGTTTTTGCGTCACTTCATTGTAAAATCTAAATAATATGTGTTTATTCAATCTTATGACCTACGAATGTAACGTGTGTGGCGTGACAGTTAAACGGGCACTTTGATTGCGCGGTGAAACAAAGTAGTGATAAACAACACAATGGCCAAGTCATTTGGATTAATTTGTTTTTTATATACGGACAGAAGTAGTGGTAGTTAGTCGCTGTAGTGACTAGGCTGGGCGACCTGGGGTTCAATTCCCGGCAAGGGCCCAGAGATTTTTCCCTTCTCTGAAACGTCCAGACCGGCTCTGGGGCCTTCTGTTCAATGGGTACCGGGGTTCTTTTCCAGAAGTGAAGTAGCCGGAGCATGAAGGCGACATCTGGTGTCGACGTAAAGAATGGGTGGGGCTATGCCTCTGTCCCCCCCCCCCCCATATGCCTCATGGCGTTTACAGGTACAAGAACATAATTTTTTTACGTTATGGTTAAATGAAATAGTAACAGTGTGTACGCAAGGGGCCATTATATTGGTAAAAAGCAGTCCCATTACAGGCCTGGACAGGCCCTTAGGGTTCCAGGAGGTTAAGGCTCCCAGATTTCTAGACAGTCGGCACCTGGAGGTGGTAAGGTTGTCAGCCCTACGCACCGGCTGCCTTTACTCCCCAGGAAATATTCCTGGTACTCATTTCTGTTAGAGGCTGAGTCGACCCCAGGGCCATAGTGTGACCGAAAGGATTATGTCAATGAAAAATTCCAATGACACCATCGGGAATCGAACCCGTGACCTTCCCGGTTTGTAGTGCAGTGCCTCAACCAACTGTGCCACCGCGTGCCCCGTTATATTGGTAACAAATGCGTGTGTGGAATACTGTGTATTGCTCATGCATTTGCGTTGCGTAAGACCAAAGTTCTTTTCGTTATGTGTCCCCCTGGTTTGCGAGCGCATTTCCCCTGGAGTGCTGCTCCGCCATGAAGTGCCAACGGTTCTGCTGCAAAAACGGCAGACATACTGAGAGACTGTGGGATAGTTCTAGTGTAAATTAATCCTTTAAAGACGGAACGTAATATGTTTTATATAAGGACTCAGTGCGTACCGCGCTGTAAACACTCTCCACTTCGGTTATAAAAACCAGTCTCTTAATGATTTATAAGGTAAAAGTTGCTGTTTGTTCTGAGATCCGTACAAAACACATAAACGCAATGTGGGCACCACGTAGAATTTTTTAATGTTAAACCTGGTGGTATGTAAAGTTACCGCTAGGCTTTAAAAGGTTAAAAACGAAATCATCCAAGGGCAATGAATGCCCTCCCTCGCCTCATGTACTGCCTTTTACAAGGATTTCTAAGAATAGCTTCACTCTAATGGCTAACATGTGAAGCCTTCACGCTGGCTGAACGCATGTGATACCTGTTGGTACTGGGACGGCCGTATAAGGCTACATGTGCTTGCTGTTACTGCATTCGTCTGGCCTGTACTTCCTTGCGGATAGCCGTCTATGACCGGGATTGCACACACAAATCTGGACCCGTGCTTTCCATCTGTTGTTATTTGCGGAGGAAGGTTCTATTATAGACACACTGACGCGAGCGTAGCGGTGAAATACCGCTCCGTCTTTCGCTAGGATCCGAATTGTAGTCGTAAGTTGCAGGATTGGTGTTTTTCCTTGTCGCTTGTTCAACTTTGTTTTTGGCTGGGTTTCGTATTATGAGAAAATAACCATAACTCATTGCGTATTCTACAGCTGTGAATGATTCCTACAAACTCTGTAAAACTTAGTTATTCCATTCATTTAAATTTATTTATTCCAGTAGTTGTGATTTAGTATGAGAAACTATAAACTGAAAAGTTAAAGGTCACCCCATAACGTACCGTAGGAGGCGCGGAGGGGGAGTAGAGGTATAACTCTACTTATTCTTAAACTGTGCTCTAGATGGGGGTGGGTGGTTAATACCGGCCCCCGGCCGCTTTAACACCGGGGAAGAGACCCTGTGATCATTGTACGTGTGGCTGGGTGGGCCCCAGGGCGGGGCCGGACGGGTATGGAGAAGGGGAAATATCTTGCCCCTGGGGGGGGGGGGGGGTTCGGACCGCAGGGCGTCCGGCCTATAGCCAGTGGGCATACCGACTGCGCTTCTACGAAAAATGGAGCAGGACAGAATTAAAATTGACAGAGTGTGTAATTAGAACGCGATTTTTAATTTTCTGGGATAGGGCGCGTTTCGAAAAAGTTTTTTGAGCCTCCCGCCGCGATGCTGATGAGATCTGCGCTCTTCTGGGATATTACGCAGCGTCGAGCGGTAATCCTTTAGGGACGTTTCGGGACAACCTATCGGCCCAGTGAGACCAATGTACACAATCACAGAAGACAACAAATAAAATAAAATAAATTCAGTTTATTCTAATATTTAGGTGTTAGATACCAGATTGGAAGATCATGAACTGAATGGTAGCTGGGATTCCCCGTAATTAACCCTTTAAAGACGGTACGTATCTGTTTTATATAAGGACTCAGTGCGTACCGCGCTGTAAACACTCTCCACTTCGGTTATGAAAACCAGTCTCTTAATGTTTTATAAGGCAAAAGTTGCTGTTTGTTCTGAGATCCGTACAAAACACATAAACGCAATGTGGGCACCACGTAGAATTTTTTAATGTTAAACCTGGTCGTATGTAAAGTTACCGCTAGGCTTTAAAAGGTTAATCAGGCGCTGTCCATGTCAAATATCGGTCGGCACAAGCCTAACCTGGTCGAGACATTCTGTGGCATTCCCCAGTTCTACAAGGGGGGTGCCGGTGTAGTACATTCAAATAGGGCATAACTGCATCCTCTCCTATCCTGTCCAATTCACAGTACCTCATCAGAAACATGTCTGGCATATTCCTGAGGTAGCCGACTGTAAAATCATCTGTGGTACACGGATGTCGTAACCTGAATAATTAATCATGAGTTTCCTCAGTCTGTCTGGTTGTTCCCTACGCCAGCATTACCAAGACGCAGTCGAACCATGTCGTTCTCGGTCGATGCTATGCAGCTGATGTGTGAGTCGAACGAAGCAACCTCTTCTCCAGGGTCTGAAATACCTCGAGCCACCGCCCACGGCGTTGCAGTGACTGTCTGCGGTGTCGATCACGGAGCGTGGAGTGCGTTGTACCCGTGAGATAGCGCCACTGGACGAGCTGCACCAATAGTGAGCGTGGATAGTGGCTCTATTCGGCGGCCGCATATTGAACTTTTACGTTAAACGTGCATGTGTTGATCTGCTGGCTGGCTGCCTGCCTTTTAATTAACGGGAAGGACGGGGAGGAAAAGTACCGTTACGAAATTGAAATGTCAGCTGCACGGTGGTGGTTGACACTACTTTTATGTGCATGAAAGCGACGCGTGATTGAAAGTTGTGTCCATTCACGTGTTTTACACGCCATGTTAGGCTGATTTCTTTTCACAACTGTTGTATTTCCTCGGATTGCGGGTGGCAGAGACGGTTCCCAGTCGCGGAGAGTAGTCGCGTATGCGTTGAGTAAGCTGTGTCAGACAGCTGACAAGGGGCGGTACTAGATGTTGGGTATTGGGTGAGGGGCTAATAACTTCTTACCGTGAAGAAGCCAGCATGTTACGAAATGTCACACAGCTCCTCCGAATTGGACGGATTTTTTAGGAACGGCCTACGCAATGGAAAGTTGACGTGAGGTTTAGAATTTGGAATGTCATGGAGTCCGCTTTAGTTGAAAGTAGGAAGGGAATGAGGAGAGTAAAAACTGATGCAGTGGAAGAACAAGAAGACAGATAGGACAAGGATTAACCTTTTAAAGCCTAGCGGTAACTTTACGTACCACCATTTAACATTAAAAAATTCTACGTGGTGCCCACATTGCGTTTATGTGTTTTGTATGGATCTCAGAACAAACAGCAACTTTTGCCTTATAAAACATTAAGAGATTGGCTTTTATAACCGAAGTGGAGAGTGTTTACAGCGCGGTACGCACTGAGTTCTTATATAAAACAGATGCGCTTCGTCTTTAAACGATTAAAATCAGCAGTGAACTATATATATTTTTCTATGGATTATTTCGGTGGAAACACGAAGGAAAGAGACCACTGGGACAGAATGGAAGTAGATGGATGTATAATATTAAAATGGATTTTAGAGGCATGGGATGGGAAGATGTGTAGTAGATGCACTTGGCTCGGGGCAGGGCTTTTGTGAATACGATAACGAACCCACGGATTCCGTGAAATGAGGGGAATTTCGTGATTGGATGAGGAACTGTTAGCTTTCACAGACGGCCTGTGCTGTGTGGATTTTGGTGTTTAGTTAATGTCCCAGCGTTCTGGCGATTTAAATGTAGCAGATTGGACGGCATTAGGCAAAAAATAACGAACTGCTGAAAGCGCGCATAGGAAACGTTGTGTAGGGATAGATAATGAACACGCGGATACGTGAATATTTTGTATGAAACGCTGTCGTACTTCAGAATGTGTCAACTGGAGGCAACGTAGTTAGAATCTATAGGTTCTTCGTGAGGCCTGAGGTCGTCATAGCAGCTGGGCTCCACCGTTAGTGCGTAGTTCAGTGTAGACTCACCATGCGAGCATTTGAAAGGAAACAGGGCCTCAGAAATAAGTAGATTCAAGACCCATGTAAGTTTCCCTGCGTGTGTGAATTTGTTTTATAATCACGTAAATATTGCGCCATGTAGTGAACACTTTTTTTGGCGAGTTCTACTGAAATATTTCTGGCCAAGGGGGGGGGGGGGAGGCTGACGGGCTGCAGCTCCTCCCCTCCCCCCCCCAGATTTCCCAAAATTGATATTATGTAAAGAATACAGATTTTGTAGATATTATGATATGAAAAGTTTTACGTGATTTACCCTTCAGCCGAATTCGGCCGTTGAAATCGGCTGATGACTAGTACATTAGAATTTTGAAAAATAGATTAATAAAATTAAAAAAAGACAAGACGATAGGACACTGTGATTGAGTCATGGAGCATGTAGTTATATTCGTATGTATATAAATGCATTTGCAGACAGTGTTATGTTGTACTTACGATATTATATTTATAACATAATTTTTAAAATGAAACATAAATTATATTTAGCCTCAGGGTCGGGGGGGGGGGGGGGGGGGGGGGGGGGGGGGGGGGGGGGGGGGGGGGGGGGGGGGGGGGGGGGGGGGGGGGGGGGGGGGGGGGGGGGGGGGGGGGGGCGGGGGGGGGGGGGG